>CANXYC012051031.1:0-72442 GCA_948193065.1 Aleurites moluccanus | reverse complement strand
AGGCATCCTATTGGAAGCTGCGCCAAACGAATTATTCTATTCCTTTCATAAGGATGAGATTCCTGCTGCATCACTACTCCATCCGTGTAAAGTTGCATTCCTTGCTAAAGGTGTTGAACTTCCATCAGGGATTTGCTCATTCGTGTGCCGACGAATTTACGACACTACAAACAAGTGTTTATGGTGGCTAACTGACCAAGATTATATTAATGTATGTTTTGTTTGCACTTCTTGCATATTTCTCCATGCCTTGCGTGCACATATTGTATTTTCATCTGGGATTACCTATCTTTTTGTGGTGGTTGATATTTCTTTTTCGCAGGAACGACAAGAAGAAGTAGATCAGCTATTGAATAAGACGCGCATAGAAATGCATGCAACAGTGCAACCAGGGGGGCGTTCTCCAAAGCCAATGAATGGTCTGACATCAACGTCTCAGCTAAAACCTGGTTCAGATAATATACACAATAATGCCTCATCCTTTCCTTCTCAAGTTAAGGGAAAGAAAAGAGAGCGAGTAGATCAAGGCTCTGAGCCTGTTAAACGAGAACGTTACTCAAAAATGGATGACGGGGATTCTACTCACTCTAGAACAGAAAGCATTTGGAGGTCTGAGATTGCTAAATTTACAGAAAAAGGAGGGCTTGTAGATTCTGAAGGTGTGGAAAAACTAGTGCAGCTCATGCTGCCTGAGAAAAATGAGAAGAAGATAGACTTGGTTGGCCGTTCGGTGCTGGCTGGTGTGGTTGCAGCCACAGATAAGTTTGATTGCCTTAATCGGTTTGTGCAGCTAGGCTTACCTGTATTTGATGAATGGCTGCAAGAGGTGCATAAAGGGAAGATTGGTGATGGTAGTGGAACCAAGGAAAGTGAAAAATATATCGAGGAATTTCTCTTAATTTTACTTCGTGCACTTGACAAACTCCCCATAAATCTTCGTGCTTTGCAAATGTGCAACATTGGCAAGTCAGTTAACCATCTGCGTTCACATAAGAACTTGGAAATTCAGAAGAAAGCAAGGAGTCTAGTTGACACATGGAAGAAACGTGTTGAGGCTGAAATGGATGCAAAGCCTGGTTCTAACCAGGCTGTCCCATGTACTACAAGACCACGTCTTCCTGAAGTCTCACATGGTGGGAACAGACATTCTGGTGCTGCCTGTGATGTTGTAATGAAGAGTTCAGCTGCCCAACTTTCAGCTTCTAAAATTGCTCCTGTCAAGCTTGTCCAGGGGGATAGCACAACCAAGTCTGCATCTCCATCGCCAGGTTCAATTAAATCAGCACCATCTTCTGCATCTGTTGGTAATAACTTGAAAGAGGGACAGCCTAGAAATACTGGGGTTAGTGGTGGCTTTGATCCTCCTCTAACAACTGGAGATGAAAAAAGCAGCAGTTCTAGTCAGTCTCATAACAATAGTCAATCTTGCTCCAGTGACCACGCCAGAACTGGGGTTTATTCTGGAAAGGAGGACGCAAGGAGTTCTACCGCAATTTCGATGGCTGCGAATAAGATAATTGGTGGTTCTTCTCGGCATCGTAAATCAATGAATGGCTTTCCTGGGCCAACATCATCTGGGATTCAGAAGGAAACTGGGTTGAGCAGGAATTCTTCCTTGCACAGAAGTCCAGGTTCAGAAAAATTGCCACAGTCCGGTTTAACATGTGAGAAGGTTTTTGATGTTCCTGTGATTGAGGGGAATAATCACAAATTGATTGTCAAACTTTCTAATAGAGGTCGTAGTCCTGCAAGAAGTGCCAGTGGAGGCTCATTTGAAGACCCTTCAGTAATGAATAGCAGGGCATCGTCTCCTGTGCTTTCTGAGAAACATGACCAGTATGATCTAAAGGAAAAAAGTGATGCTTTTCGAGCTAATATCATCTCCGATGTCAATACTGAGTCCTGGCAAAGCAATGATTTCAAGGAGGTGCTGACTGGGTTTGATGAGAGAGATGGGTCGCCTGCTACTATTCCTGATGAAGATAACTGTAGAACTGGTGATGATGCAAGGAAATTTTCTGAAGTCTCTAAAGCTGCTTCCTCCTCATCTGGAAATGAGCGAAAATCTGGGAAAATGCATGATCCTTCTTTCAGCTCCATAAATGCTTTGATTGATAGTTGTGTCAAGTATTCTGAAGCAAATGCAGTTGGGGATGATGTTGGAATGAACCTACTCGCTAGTGTGGCTGCTGGTGAGATGTCCAAATCAGATATGGCTTCACCAAGTCCTTCTCCACAAAGAAATATCACTATTGGTGAACAGTCTTGCACAAGCACTGATTCAAGGTTAAAATCATCTCCAGGTGATAGGCTTGTTCCAGAACAAGGTCATTCTGTTGATGATGAGCATGAGAAGCGGAGTATTACCAATAATTCACTTGCTAAGAACACTGAAACTAAACCCTTTTCGTTGTCACTAGAAAAACCAACAGGCGAGCTCAATGGACACTTGAAGTCTTCTGGTGTGGATTTGCAGCAAGTTGCAGAACCCTTCCTTGGAAGCAATGTGAAATCAGAAGAAACATTAATAGGCACATTATCAGCCATGCCATCTGCAAGCATGGCAGAGAAGACTACAAATAGTGGACGGATAGAAACATCAGAGGAAAAATCACGTGGCAAGTCTGATGCTGTTGGCCCTGCTGACACTAAAGAAGAGTTATGTGAAACTGAAAATAAGGCCAATGTATCGGGAGTAGTTGGGACTGAAGCTGGATCATCTTCTTACCTGTCTGTGGAGATTGGCAGCGAGAACAAGAATAATATTAATAATGAATTGAATGTTGATCTGCAGGCTGAGCAGAAACCAATTGGAATGCATTCCGAGTCCACAAAAGGAATTAGTGGGGAAGTTCTGCATTCTTCTGATTCTGGCAGGGACATCATTTCTGCAAATGTTGATGGGTTGAAAGCCGAAAAGGCTGATGAAACATCCGCCGGGAATCATACTCCTGGAAAACAAAAAACTGAAGAGGAAAATAATATTAGTTCTGCTGCTACTGACCACAAGGGTGATTATATGGAGAGTTTGGAATGTGTTCAGGGTAATGAACAACTTAGCAGTGGCCCAATGCCTCCTGGCAAGGTGTCATCCACAGTTGTCCAAGAATCTGAACAGCAAGCAAGGTCTAGGGGATCAAAGCTGACTGGCATTGAAGCTGATGAAACTGACGAATGTACATCTACAGTTGCTAATGCTGGTCCTTCAGCTACTGCAGGGGACTTGGATATGGAAGCGAAAGTGGAATTTGATTTGAATGAAGGCTTTAATGGTGATGATGGTAGATATGGGGAACCAAATAACTTCAAATCTCCTGAACGTTCTATAGCTGTTCAATTAGTTAGCCCTTTGCCTTTACCTGTTTCTTCTAGTTTCAGTGCCCTTCCTCCATCAATTACAGTAGCTTCTGCTGCAAAAAGGCCTTTTGTGCCCCCAGAGGATTTACTGAAGAATAGGGGAGAACTTGGTTGGAAGGGATCAGCGGCCACAAGTGCGTTTCGACCAGCAGAACCTAGAAAAGCTTTGGAGACGCTGGTAAGTACTGCAAGTATCTCTCTTCCTGATGTACCTGCTGCCAAGCTCGGTCGTCCTCCATTAGATATTGACTTGAATGTTCCTGATGAAAGAATACTTGAAGATATTGCTTTTCGAAGTAGTGCTGTGGGTGCAAGTTCTATATCTGACCTAACAACTAATAGGGATCTTTCACATGATAAAACACTGGTTTCTGCCCCTGTTCGCAACTCTGGGGGGCTTGATCTTGATTTGAATAAAGTTGATGAGCCCACTGATATTGGCAATCACTTATCAAGCATTGGTCATAGGTTGGATGTGCAGCTTCAACCAATCAAATTGTCTTCAGGAGGTATTCTTAATGGTGATGTGAGCATCCGCAGGGACTTTGATTTGAATGATGGGCCTCTTGCTGATGAGATAAGTGTGGAAGCATCACCATTTGGTCAGCACACCAGGAACAGTGCGCCATCCCATCCATCTGTTTCTGGCCTTCGGATGAACAGTACAGAAATGGGGAACTTCTCTTCATGGTTTCCACAGGGGAATCCATATTCAGCTGTCACGATCCAATCTATCTTGCCTGATAGAGGAGAGCAGCCTTTTCCAGTGGTGACACCTGGTGGGCCTCCAAGGATGTTAGGTCCCCCTGCTGGCAGCACCCCATTTAGTCCTGAGGTTTACAGGGGGTCAATTTTGTCGTCTTCTCCAGCTGTGTCCTTTCCATCTACACCTTTTCAGTATCCTGTCTTTCCTTTTGGAACCAACTTTCCACTACCCTCGGCAACATTTTCTGGTGGTTCAACAACATATGTGGATTCATCTTCTGGCGGGAGGCTTTGTTTTCCTGCAATACATTCTCAAGTATTAGCACCTGCAGGTGCAGTCCCTTCCCCCTATCCAAGGCCTTTTGTTGTTAGCCTCCCCGAGGGTAATAATAATACTGGTAGCACTGAGAGCAGCAGGAAATGGGGAAGGCAGGGTCTAGACCTTAATTCAGGACCTGTAGGCCCAGACATAGAAATGAGAGATGAGACTTCTTCTCTTGCATCAAGGCAATTGTCTATCACCAATTCGCAGGCCCCTGCAGAGGAGCAATCAAGGATGTATCAAGTTGCAGGAGGCAGTTTATTGAAGAGGAAGGAGCCAGATGGAGTGTGGGAAGGTTATAAGCAGTCATCATGGCAATAAAGATGCTCAATGGCACAGTCCAGTGATTCCTGATGCCTGTAAGTTCTTAGCATGTATTCTACTTTGTATTCTACTTTGTATTTTTTTTACTCTTTACCTTAGAGATTTGATATTTAAACTATTTTCAGATTGCTTTGCTGTTTCTTTTATTTATTTAATCATTCATTCATCATTTAGATTACGTTCTTTGGTGCTTGAGATATACATGAATGTTTTGTTGGCAGTCGATTAATTTTTTGTTATTATTCTTTCATGATGCTTTTTAATTTCAGATTCGATGGGTGTTGGCAACTCTGGGGGATCTTCATCTAACTTGTGCTATCTTCATCTAACTTGTGCTCTTTAAGGATGGGTGGTAAGTTAGTTATTTGATGTTGTTCAGTCTCCAACCTCCATCCTTTTGCTGTGCCATTTGTATCTTAAAGAAATCTGTCCAGGATCTTCAAGCTGATATTTCCTTGAATTTGTACTGGGTGACTGCTGTTCACTTTTCCCTTTGTAGATATTTTAACTGTTGGAAAGCTTGCAGTCTGTGTTGCCCAGACATTGAAAATTGGTCCCCATACTGTTGTTCAGTGCTTCAGCAATATATACTGTTGGATCCAAAACCATCCTTTTCCAACCATTCTGACAATGGAGGTTGGTTTAGTGAACTGCTTTAAACAGAAGCCCTCTTGTATGTGCTTTGTTGTTAATTTATCTTTCTCCTCCTCTCTAATTTGAGTCACATATATAAGCAGAGTGGTCAGCGAATTTTGGTACCCGAGATTAATTGTTCTGGCATATGCTTTAGTTGCTATGGTTGCTGTTGTATTCTAATTTTAATTTATTTTATTGTTTAACCCTGTGTAGATTATTTGCTGAACAATGAATATTTAGACCAGTTTGCTATTGATGTTCACATAAAGTCATTCGACCAAAATTTAAATGAGGAAGTCCCTCTTTCCTGCATTTTTCCTCCTTGGGCCTCTATGTTTACCAGCTGTACTTTGTGTGCTGTCAAGTTTTGAAATTAGTGTTTTCCTGCATGCTTTGGCTAACTGGATGAGGAACTCACTTCGATGTCAAGAAGTCGTTTTTGTCCCGTGAGTGTTTGGCTGTTTGGTTTCCTAGAAGTTTTTGTTGACATGCTCTATTTCTTTTTACTGTTTGTCAGATGGAATTTGGATGAAATGCCTGTTTCTTTTTATTTGGTGTAGTACCTGAGCTGAATTGTCATGGACAGAATCTTTATTTATTTTTTTTAATTTCGATTTTGATCTTTTTTAATTTCTTTCAACAATTTGGAATATGTCAATAATATCATAGGTTTAATCTGATATAGAATTTTCTTGTATTCTGAAAAATTTGAAGGTTTGTGTCTGATAAACTAGAATGGATTGTATATTTTTTTATTTTTTTTTAATGTTGGTGATTCACTAGCCTCATCTCGTCTGCTTTCTGCATGATGTACCAGAGGTTTTTATATTTAGATGGAGGATTTAAAGTCTGAAGTCTCATCTGGGTGAATAATAAGCTTGTTTGGGAAAGTTCTTAAGGCTCTCCTCATAATTTATTTTTCAGAATATATATTTCTCTTTCCAGTTATGTTTGTAACTTAAGTAGTGTGTTTTCAGGGCAGTTGCATGTTCTGTTTCTCATATGTAAAATAATCAAATTTGAAATGTGATGAATTGAATGTTTTATTCATGAATTGATATTTTTCAAGTAATTCTGCCCTATGGAGTTGCATTTCTAGCCATAGTAAAGAAAATGCATTGCGATTAACTCCACCACAGAAAGGGAAACGAATCAAATAATTCGTAGAATGGGAGGTGCCCACTGCCGCTTGCCAGCTCGCCTTTTACAAGTATTTGGACTATTATTATTGTTATTAGGTACGCTTTTTATAAAGACGAAAGATATCTTTCGTGGATGGTAACATGGGATGTTGGACTAATGATGGACCTGACTTTATTGCGTTTTAGTTCTTGGAAACAAATATTGGATTTGCAACAAATCAATTCTGGGCGGTTATGCCTTTTTTAACGAGTCAAAATATTTGGCTTATATTCGGATAGGCTATAATTCTTTCCTTTCTAATTTAAAGCAAAGAAATTGCAATAATCATAATTTCTTTTCAATTCTCGCCGTCTTCTTTCACTACTGTAACAGCCAGACAGGAAAATGAAATTGGTTGCAGTTAATCCTCTTTTAGCTTCTTTGAAGAGGAGTAAGCGACAAAACAGCATAGGCTCACATGATCATTTCTGGTGTGGAAGCATATGCATTTAAAAAGTATAAACTAATAACTCAGCTTTCTATCACTTTCAATATTATTTTGCATCAAAAATCAGAACACAGTCGGTAAATAGAAATTTCAAACAACCAACTTGCAAGAAAAGAAAAGGACTACTCCATTTCTCTCTAGTATTAGACTAAGATATTAGGATACCATGAACGGAATCAGTATAGCAGACAAAAGTGTGAAAGAATGTTAAAAACGTGGCTGAACTTCAAAAATCAATACAGGTAATTGTAAACTGGTATACAAGGATAATAGAGATAAAATGACACTTCTCCCACCGTTAGTAGAGCATAGGATTAGACAATGTGAACTACCACAAGTGACATTCAGAAGAAGCTGTACTGCAATAAAATAAAATAAAACATTGCTTTCAAAATCAAACTCACAGAAACCAGACAGCCGGAACTTGAAAAATCCCTTGACAACAGATTACAGTCTAAACATGAAAATGAGAATTCGCCGCAAAGAGGATGCACATCATCTGAGACACACAAGCTTCCTCCCACAAAAGATATTTCTGCAATTTGAAAGCAAGCCAAGAAAGACAGAAAAGATAATGAATTATTATCAGATGTTACACGATAAAGTTCTGATAGTTAATTGCTAAATTGAAATGTTTGCGTGTGCACCTACTCAAAATAATAGTATGAACAAGATAAAAACATAATGGACACAAAGAAGGGATGATGGAATGTAAACACTAAAATGAAAGAGAGTTTTTACTTGTATTAAAGCAAAACATATATTAAGGAGAGTTCCTCTGCAGTAGTTATTTCTATTAGAATTTCAGAATTGCTCACCCAATCCATATTGGGAGCAAGAGAAACTATATTTTGGTAATTGAATGTGATGGTGAAGTTTTTCTAACAGTTCCATAGTTCTCATCCTCTATGAGATTGTACATAGAAACATCTTAGGATTAGTCTAACCAGACAAATTTTGACAAGTGATTTCTTGGAATCCAGCCAGTAATGTTCAAATAATCAGGCTTTTAACATCAAATCTGAATTCAATTAATTTGGTAATTTGCTTCTTCATATCTCACACATGTCAATGAGCAAACCAGCGGATCAGTATGAAATGATGACCGATGACAACCATTATCTCCAAGAAAATGCCCCTCCCAAATTAGGCTCCATCACATCTGACACCAATAATCTCCTGATACTTAAATGCATACCAAAAACAACGTACAGTAAAATGATATTTGCTGTACCTCAAAGATATGATCGTATATTTGTAGGACATGCTAAGGATACCTCATGGATACAATTTGGCTCCTTTTACCATATGAATACACGATATGCCTGAACAATAAGCAATCATATTTTGCAACGTGTACTACTGTTAACATCCTCTTCTCTCACTAGTTAATTTTCTTTATCTATACATATACACATAAATAAAATAGAAAAAAAAATGTTCATTTGGCATTGTTCCCATGCTGTGCATGTCCTAGTCTTTCAAGAATTGTGGATCATATTTTATCATGCCTATATCCCATATCTGATATATGTGTGTGCTTCCTAGATTATCGCATAAGCCATCATTCATTGACATCACATAACAATACTTCAAAAGCATATACCAACGTCACTCGCATACAATCTCCATGAACTTATTGTAACCACTAGATTGCCAAATGAAACTGTAAAATTACTGGGATGGGCTACAGTGCACTCGCTACTCTACTCTTAATCACAACAGCCGTAAGCCTATCAGTTTTGGCCTGGCCTGTTTAAAGAAAGTTGCTTCATTATTACAACTGAATGGTAAATAGTATATTTCTCTTCTGAAATACGGGGTGGCTCTGTAACAATTTAAAAAATATTTGCTTTTAGTGAAGCCCAAAAACAGGAGCACCCAGCATTATTGAAAAGGCCCCTTAACTATGGATGGGGCGTCTCCATAATCAAACTAAAGGAAAGCCTTTATTCCACCCTTTTTTTTTTAGCAAAGCTGCTACTTTACCGCTGTCCTTTATCCACTACTTAATTTCACTGTATTACTTCAGCACCACCACCACCCTAGCGAGATCCCAACCAGGCATTTCTAAATTACATTCAACTCAACTCGATTCAGCCTCAAATCCAATTTAGTTTGGGTAAGCTTTATGGATCTTTTTCTTCCATTCTGCTTGGTTTAGGTCTACATTTTCATTTGAATGTCCCCTAAAATGTATACTAGTAAGAACTTCTAAATTTTCCAGTTAGTTTGCTATATTCCAAAATCACTTGGGAACTGGGATCATAAAAGGGATAAAGAAGCAAAACAATAACTACTTAGTAAAGAAATATAAGGAAAATATTGAAGAGAAAACACTTGCAAAGGAAAAACTTAAGAAGATGAGCAGATTTCACATGGAGGAGGATGAAATGCAAGAAAATTTCACATATTGGACACTCAAAATACAACTCCTCTTAGAAGTGCAAGAAACATTGTTACTGACAATAGGCATCCTCGATTTGGCCTTTTCTTCTTCTCTTTTTGTTTCTGTGCTGGTTTGATAACTACCTTGATTGCAGCATCAAAAACAGCTTTCACATTCTGCAATAGTATTGAACAGAACTCCATCACCAACGCCATCTAAAATAGATTTTTTGACAGTGACAAATAGAAAATGGAAGAACAGCACAATATTATTATTTAGTACTGTGCTGCAGAACCCATATAAGGGAGAAAGAGAATGGAATTTATTCATGTTTGGACAATCATGAGATGGGGCTGTAGCTATATAGCACAGAACCTCTGGATAGAATTTTCATGAAGGAATTTCAACTTTGAACCAGGCATTTAGGAGGGGAGTAGGGATCCATATGACCTGATATCTTATGAGACCAGTTTCCAATATAGGAAAATGGCATCATAACTATAACAGACAATCACAGGATGAAACTTTGGGAGGTTTCATCATCTTTCTCTGGGAGAGCAATTCACCCAGATAACCATTACTTTTCAGGGATTTGAATCATCATGGACACAAATTACTTCACATTCAGTTGTCTTGCCATGTTTTTACATACCTGTTGAGTTTTTGAGCTGCATTCAATGTAACATGCTGCACCGATCTGTTTCCGTAGTTCCTCTCCCTGATTATGGAAGAAACTACTCTCATAAAAGAACACCAATTTCATGATTACCAAGAGAAAAATACTAAGCAAGTATTGAATAGTAACTGCACCTGGACAGTGGTTACAGGTACCAATCCAGGATGATCAACCAAATAATGCTTATCCTCACGAAGATCTGTAAGTTCATTTTTAAACCATGCATTAGTTTCAAAAATCTAAAATGCTTCACATGGCTAACCGCAGCATACATTAAAAATTAAATGTAATTACAGCATCTGTAAATGAAGCCATTTTACCTGACAAGGATCAATGCAACAAGGTAGTGCAACCTTTTCTGTGAAACATATGTGAAATGCAGTAGGAATTGCTTGGCTCCAATAAATTACATTAGTTGTAATCTACTAGTTTAAGAGACACAACTGGCATGATAATTTCATCTTACGAAGAGGTCTTGCTTGCTAGGACGCTAGATCAGCTAATTTATTGGATAATAATTCACTATGAAACTAATTAAAAAATAAAACAAACAATGGGGAGAAAAAGAAATTGAGAAATATAAATTGTGCCTAGCCATCCATTGATCTTGTTCCAAAAACTCAGTTATAATTTGGTTTTACTTGTCAAATGAAGGAAATGATGGACAAGATGTCAATTTTGCAAATGAAACTCCATAAACACTACATCATAGAGCATAGTACATCTATTCCTATATTATCTATTTCTGTAAATGACAGAAACATAGAGGCACTCTAATAATATCTTCCTGAAGAAAATTGTATGTTGGTAACAATTAATACATTTTTTTAAGCACCCTATGCACTTTGCATGTAGTCTCCGTTGATAGCAATGATTATTATTAGGTAGCTGAAAACAAGCACAATTCATCAATTTTAGACCCTTGTAAAATCCTGATCAGATAGTTTGATGACAATGCCTATAAGGGACAGAATGTAGCAACATAGCACAGAGAACAGATGACACCTGAAAATGTATATTTGCTTCTGCGACTGCAAGCAAGTTAATATAAAAAAATGAATGGAATGGACAAGTCTTTTTTAGTCTTTCAATACTTCCGCTGAGGCAAGATTGTCTTTTACAATTTTCTTAAGAGTTGATGATCACACAGAAAAGCCTCAAATCTCAATCCATCTCAATATAGTATCTAATTCTGGTAACAATTGCAGTAAAATGAAGCCCTCTTCATCTTTCAGCACCAGCCAGTGCGGCAGTGCCCTGGCTAACATTCCTTATGGATTCCCCTTGTTAAAGTGTACCTTGAATTCTGCATCTCTTCCCGAAATTTGGATAACATCGAAGCATTTAAAAGCAAAAAAAAAATCTTCACATAAACATTTTAAATGCCATGCCATCCCCTACATTCTTACACTTGCATGCATTACAGTCAACTCAACATCCTTACCTTGATCACATTCAATTTTTACACTTTGCTTCCAAATAGACAGGCATTCTTTGCCATAAAAATGATTAGCCTGATAAGAAATTTTACTCCAGTAGCTACCCTATGAAAATACAAAATTTTCAAAAGTAATTTTTATCTTGTTCTATCCAATGTGACTCTATGGGCAATGAATATTTTTAATGCTGAAACAAGTATCCAAAGCATTAATAGCCCTGATATAACTTGCAACGGAAGGACCAGGAGCAACATGGATTGGAGAAAAAAATAATGGCGACTGCCACTACACTTACCCAGTTTGGTGCCAACCAGCACTACTGGAACTCCTGGAGCATAATGTTGCAGCTCAGGAACCCACTGAACAAGGAATCATTTATTAGGAGGGAAAAACCAACCAAAGCCACAAGAGGAGCAAAATTGGGTAAAATGTGCATACCTTTTTAAGTACATTCTCGTAGCTCGCCCGACTAACTAGGGAGAAAGCCACCACAAAGACATCAGCCCCTCTGTAACTCAAGGGCCTTAATCTATTGTAATCTTCTTGTCCTATGGAAGTTATTGGAAATAAATGTATCAAAAAATAAGAAAGACTAATTTTGGCAAAACTGTTTAAGCATTAGCAACCAAAATTAATTAGAAATTATTATGGTCAATGTAGGAAAGTGATGACTACAAAATGAAAGAAAAAAAAAAGTAGAGAAGAAATAAACCATACCAGCTGTGTCCCAAAGGCCCAAGTTGACAGTGGTTCCTTCAATTACCACATTTGCACTGAAGTTATCAAACACAGTAGGTATATAATCCTGATGGACACAAAAACTTTACAATTCAGAATTGGAAAAAAAAAATCAACAAAATGTATTTCTATGTTTATTTGCATGAACCAAAAAAACAATAGCAGCAATAGTTAAGATAAGGATAAAAGAAACCAGGTCTAACATGGAAAACAAGAGAAACCAAATGATCGTCTAAAATCCATAAAGAAAACTTTTTTCACAAGGTAAAAATCAAACCCAGAAACCAAAAATAAAACATTAAAAAACCACAAAAGCTGCAAAACCCAGATGCAAGAGAACAATAAACTAAACAAGAGAATACCCAAAAAGGAAAAAAGAAAGAGAATTTGTGAACGAGAGCTAAGAAAGTCCAAATGGATCATTTGATTAAATAAAAAAAGAACATACAGTAGGGAACTTGTTACTAGTATAGCAAATAAGCATGCAAGTCTTGCCTACAGCCCCATCTCCCACTGTCACACACTTGATGAACCTCGAAGCCATTGAAGAAAAAGAAAACAACCCCAAAAACAAAAGGAAACTAGAGAAAACAAAATATTTTCCAAAACAGAGAGAGAAAAAATGAAAAAGAAAAATATCAGCACTAGTGTAGTACCCAAAAAAAAAATATTAAAAAAAATAAAAGGGTAAAAAACAAAATAGCAAAAGGATTGGCTTCTTGGTGGACAAATTTATAATGGCTGTTTTGGTGGCGGAGGAGAGAGCCCAGAGAGGTGGTGGTGGTGGATCACATGATCCTCACTTATTTACTTATACTGTATAATTAGTTCTCTTTTTCTTTTCTTGCTTTTTGGATCTTTATTTTATTTTTAATTGGGAAATTTTTTTATATTTACATTAATTAAGAAAGAACTTTGTGCATTTATGGGTAATTAGTCCCAGAATTGAAGGAGTTCTCTGCTCTGTTCTGTTCTTTTCTCCCTCCTTTCACTCTCTGGTCCCATGGTTTTTCTTTTTATTTTGGACGTTGCTGAACAATGAAACATCATTGCTGAACAATGAAACATCGTGTGGAGAAAAATATTATTAAATATTTTTAATGTGAATAAGAAAAATAATTTATACAACGTTTGTTTTACAGAATATATATATATATATATATATATATATATATATATATATATATATATTTTATGTTTGAAAGTTTAGACAAATAGATTTATGGAAAATATTATTATTATTATTATTATTATTTTGACAAATTCATTATATAATAAAAGAAAACACATATAACACATATTTATTAATCTACCCATCACTTTTCTTTTTATATGTTTTTCCCGTATTTAATAATAAAAATATTTTAAAATAATGAAGCTTTATAAGATTATAAATTTTTACAGTCTATTTATATTTTATAATTAATTTTTAATATTACAGCCAAATAACAAAAAAAATAGTTTATTGAAAAATATTTTTCAAAGATAATTAATTTTCTTTGAAACTAACTGATGTTTAATATACTTATTAAAAATTATTTTTAATGTAAATTTAATATATTTTAATTATAATTTTTTTAATTGAAGAGAGATTCACCACAATTATTAAGTATGATAACAGATAATGGGAATAATTAAAAAATATAATTAGTTTTTTTTTTTCAATTTTGATAAAAATAAATATAACTGCAACTAATTTTTTATATTATAATAAAATGATACATAATGGAGAGAGATATTTATAATATTAACTCATGAATTTGTATTATTAATTTATAATGATGAAATATGACTAAAAATTTAATAAAAGTGAGTTTTAAGATTCCCTAAAAAAGAAAAAGTGAGATTTTAAGAAATATAATGAAAAAAAAAATTGACAATATTATGATATATCCTTATATAAAATGACAACATATTCATTAAAAAAAATAGACAATATATAACAAGATTGAGACAGAAGATAATGCAAGTATGATTGAATTTTTTATAAAAAAAAATCAGCCAATCATCATACATGAAAAACTATATATTATATATATTTTTTCCAAATAAAAATCAAGTGATAGTATACCTACTTCATTTACAATAATGTAGATTGGTGGATACCACAACACCTCAAGTCTAAAGTCATTGCTAAAATCTGATTTATGGAAAGACTATTTATATATATATGTTTCAACCTAACATTAGTGTAGCCATTCATTGGATTCTATTAATTAAAATTAAATTATTTGATTGCTCATGTGATGCATTAAATAAGTCATTAATTTTATGACTATTAATAGATAGATCATCTTTATTGTACAAATCTGTAATCTAAGTAATGACTTCCTTACAATCAAAAGAAAATACTTAGAAAGTATTAAAATTCTCTTTAGTTCTCACTATAACATCACTAATTGATTTGATTTAGCCTGGCCAAGTCAATTTGAATATTTATTTATTTATTTACTAAACTTGGTTCAGTTGGATCAATTAATATAAAATAATAAAATATATAGAAATATTATTTTTTATTAATCATACAACATGTTAAGAATAATAAATTTCGATTTATAAAATAAATAGATTGTATTTAAAAACAAAATTTTTTATCTAAATCAATTTTTTTTTAATCAACATCGGATGATTTATATTTAGATATATTTATTGATTGATAATATTATATAATATGGACTCATGATTTTAATAAGCTATTTTTAGAAAGATAAAATAATAATTTTCCCCTTAATTTCATTAAATTATGGAATATATATATATATGGAAATAAAAAGGTTATGTGATAATATTATGTAAATATGAATATGTATTACTAGAAAGAAAAAATATCTACTATTGTATAATTTGAATTAGTACATTTTGTGAGACAAAAAGAATTGATGGGTGTGAAGCAATATTAATTTCTTTATCAATGGTTGTTGAGCATTAATTGTCATTGGAATTACAGGAAATATTGAAAAAATAAATAAAGATAAAAGATAAATAAATAAAAAATTATTAGGTAAAATAAAAATATATTTTTTTTTATTTATGAATATATTTTTATTTTAATTATATTTTATATAATGGTGTTAAACTTAATAATTTATCAAGGAGAAAAAGAAAAGGGAAGCTGCAGTTGGCTATTAAATAATTTGAAGAAAGTTGATAGGAAGCAAAAAGCAGCTTCTAAAGCAATAAAATGTCGAGGCGGTCAGAATTATTGCAAAAATCCAAAGGGGTCGGTGGAAGAATAAGTAAAGATTAAGTAACATATAGTCCCAAAAAGTTCATAAATGACAGCTAATTAGAGAAGATCAATTACCGTCTTGTTTATATAAATGAGTAAATGCCAGTCTTTTATATTTCGATTCTCAATCACCAATCCAGTTATTGCTTTTGTTCTCAACTGTAGTTCCATTAAATTTTTAGATTTATAATTAATTGGGGTTGAGTTCAAAAAATAAAAAATAAAAAATTACAATCAGGGTTGATATTTCACATTTAAATTTTTAATTAAAATGTTAAGAAATTTAACAAATAAAATAATATTTTAAAATTTAAAATAAGCTCTGTAAATATGATATTATTTTTTTTTCTTATTAAAATAAATTGTTGGATCATATAATGAGAACTAATATATATATTTTTCTTAGAAATAAATGAGGAATGCTTAGGCTTAAACATTTGCTTTCTATAGCTTGTAATGATATGTGTGTGTATTGTTAATGGCAAAGTGGCAACAACAATTATGGTGCTAAGCTGAGGGAGTATGGAGAAGGTAACTTTTTTACCTTGGAATTAACTTGCAATGTACGCGTTATGACTTGTGAGTGTTAAATAGTACTAACAATTAACAAGCATGCCATATAGATAATTAAGATGTAGAGAGGAGTGATTGACCTGTTACCTTTATTTTGCATAGTTTTAGGATCTACCAACTATATATTTTCTACTCACTATGCCTATATTAAATTGAATCTCAACTATAAATCACATAAACTACACCTTTTCTCTTTTGGCTATGAATACTGAATAGAGATTATTAATATCTCAATTGACTGGGGGAAATAGGAATTAGATTGTCTAAATTTTTTGTTGGAGCTGTATGTGTATTTTTATTATTATTAAGTTATACTTTATCGTACTTCTACATCATAATTTTTAAATTAAATATTCATTAATAATTATAATTGATAAGTCATAATAAAATAAAATGTGATTTATTCAAATGCATTTTTAGCATAAATCATTCCTAAAAGACCTAAAATTTTGCTAAAAGGAACTCTAATAATCCTATAATTAGCCTAACCATCCTTCTTCCCTTTGATTAAAGATTTTCCATTTTACAGATAAATATGTAAAATAAATATTTTAAGGTATTTCTTCATCATAACAGAAATAGTTTGAACTTTTTTTTTTCTCATGAAAAATTTCCATGTAATGCTGATAAGGCATGCCTGATGGGATGAACCAGTTACAGTACCAAAAATTTTAAAAAAAGGGAAGAAAAACACTTTCCTCGTTACCCCTCTTCCTCCTCTGCACTATTTCCATCGACATTTCTCCTTTTTTTCAAACACTTGCTCCTCATCTCTCCACTCCCCTCTTCCTCCTGCTCTGTACTCTTTCCATTGAAATTTCCCCCAAATGTCAAAATCCTTTTTTTTTTTTAAATAATTTGGGGGACGAAAAAGCATAAATCTTTAACTATCATCATTAACAAAAGAACCTAAAGCCCTAAGATGGGCGATTCCAAGCACAAAAAACGAGGCCGCAAACCCAAAACCCCTACCGCCCAAACCCTAGATCCCATCACCGACGACGACGTTTTTTCCGTCACCAACGTCGAAATCATCAATCCCACGGCAACCAACCCCAGCAGCAGCAACAACAACCACCGCCGGAGGGGTCGTCCCAAGAAGCGCCCCAAACACTCTCCAGAAAAGCCCGAGAAGCCCCCACCAGCTGTGTTTAATGGAGAGGTGGGGCCCGGGCCTCCTGTGGAGAGCGTGGCGAGGGTGGTGCCAGCGATGGACGCTGTAGTGAAGGTATTCTGCGTGCACACAGAACCGAATTTCTCGCTCCCGTGGCAGAGAAAGAGGCAATACAGCTCGAATAGTAGTGGGTTTGTGATCGGGGGCAGGAGAGTTTTGACTAATTCGCATTCCGTGGAGCATTATACTCAGGTTAAGCTCAAGAAGCGTGGTTCTGATACCAAGTATTTAGCTACCGTGCTTGCTATTGGGACCGAATGCGATATTGGTAAGATCCATATTTATGTTCGTGTGCATATATCATATTAATATGCTGTAGATTTGAGAAGTTAGAAACTTGATGTGATTGCTATGCCGCCCATTGTTGATATATACTTATATTTTACTCAATGTTGCTATTTTACTCAATGTTGCTTACAAGGTTCATTCTACACACTAGTTTTTTTTTCCACGTACAACAGTTTAAGTTGAGCAAATGTAGAATGAAAGGGTTACAATAATTAAGAAACCTGAATACTAGCTTATGGGAAGCTAAGACCTAGGATTTAAATCTAAAGAAGGGATCAATTCCGTTGACAGTAGATGTGCCCTGCCCCGGAGTGAGAGATTGGGTGTGGCAATTGCACAGTAACAATGAACTCTGGCAATGAAATATGTCAAGAGTTAGAACTAGCAAGGTATTGGCATATTGTGAAGGCGGATGGAATCCTTTCTTCTATGTAACATTAAGTTTTGATAATCGTGTTTGTGTGATTTTATTTATCCCATTATGTGAAATGTGAGTAATGAGAGCTTTTGTTTATTCAAGTTTTTGTTTGTGTGATTTTGTAGCTTTGCTAACAGTCAATGATGATGAGTTCTGGGAAGGGGTGTCACCTGTTGAATTTGGGGAATTGCCTGCACTTCAAGATGCGGTGACTGTTGTGGGTTATCCAATTGGAGGAGACACAATTTCTGTGACAAGTGGTGTTGTGTCACGAATTGAGATCCTGTCTTATGTCCACGGGTCCACAGAACTTCTGGGCTTGCAGGTTTTACTATTATAACTCTGGCTTTGTTACTGCTATGCTGGCAACAAATCGAACTGTAGCCCTTATGTACCTTTGCAGATAGATGCTGCTATAAACTCAGGAAATTCTGGTGGGCCTGCCTTTAATGACAAAGGAAAATGTGTGGGTATTGCATTTCAGTCTCTTAAACATGAAGATGTTGAAAATATAGGGTATGTAATACCAACACCAGTCATCAGCCACTTTATCCAAGATTATGAGAAGAACGGAGCTTATACAGGTAACTTCATTACAACCATGCATGCATTTTTTTGAATTGCATGGCCGAAAAAAAATAGAAGAGCTTCTCTTAGATGGACTTTACTCTGGTCATGCATATAGATATATCATACATGTGTTGTGATGATGTATTTATTGTCTTCTGATTCATCCTGTGTCATGTATAAGAGTCATCTTTCAGTTTCAAATATCCACTCCTCTTATGGTCTCAAATATTGATCCTATGTCTAGCATAGGAGTCATCTTTTGGTTTCAAATATTCATCCAATTTCTAGTATAGGAGTTATCTTTCGGTTTCAAATATTCATCCTATGTCTAGCGTAGGAGTCATTCTTTTGTTTCAAATATTCATCCAATGTCTAGTATTGGAGTTATCTTTCAGTTTCAAATATCCACTTCTCTTACGTTGATCAGTACATACTTGGTTCTTTTCTGTATTTTAATTGTTCTCATGAATTCCTTAACTAAACTAAGCCTTAATTTACAAGGATCCTTTCCCTTCATCCAGCACTATTTAAGGCTAAGATTTCTATTGGCTATTGTGATACTTGAATCATTTATTGCCACTTCAGTCGATGTCAAATAATTAACTTGCTCGTTGATTAAAAAGGATTTCATGTCCATGAAGTATGCTGGTGTGGTTTCTGTATTTATGTTTATACTAAGAAGTTGAATTGCAGACCTCTTGGTAATTGTATGATGTGCTTCTTTGCTTTTGATTAAATCTATGGTCATCCTTTACATGCTAGGATTCCCGTTTCTTGGGATTGAATGGCAGAAAATGGAAAATCCGGATTTGCGTGTGGCTATGGGCATGAAACCTGAACAAAAGGGTGTTCGTATCAGAAGAATTGATCCCACTGCTCCAGAATCTGGAGTCTTGAAGCCATCAGACATTATTCTCAGTTTTGATGGGGTAGATATTGCCAATGATGGGACAGGTGAGTGTCCATTTTCTATTTCCACAGCAGGCATTGGAAGCCTATTTGGGTACATTTATGTGTTAAAATGCATATTAACTTACTCATACTGTATTGTTTTGTGGCACTATGCTTCATCCCTTTCCTTTATTTTTCAGTTCCCTTTCGACATGGAGAGCGCATAGGTTTCAGCTATCTTATCTCCCAAAAGTATACTGGTGATAATGCAGCAATTGAAGTTCTCCGCAATTCTGAGAGACTGAACTTTGACATTAAACTTTCAACTCACCGAAGGCTCATTCCTCCACATGTCAAAGGCAGACCTCCTTCGTATTATATAATTGCAGGATTTGTGTTTTCAACTGTTTCTGTTCCTTATCTCCGTTCTGAGGTGTGTAAGTTCATTTAAATGTTTCTTTATGTACAATTTGTGTTTGTTGTTGTCCTTGTGGACTATCTATTTTTTTCTACAATCTCTCTTAGCTCCCAAATTTTAGCTTGCAGGAGGCTGAGATGCATGAATGAAGTTGAGGTTCTTAGAAGTAGGCAATTTATTCTTTTTGTATGACAAGCTAAATTTTTATATTTGACTGTCTAGTTGAGCACTCTCTGCCATGTATGTATGTAATGTTTTTGCAATTGTTAGTATTATGTACTAAAGAGACAAGGTTCATTAAAATGTGTGCACTTTCTATTGTGCAACTCCTCTTGGGATTGAAGTGTGATAATATAATACTGGATGATCTTATTTTCAACAAGGGGAATTGCTTCTAGAATTATTTTTTTTAATGTACTAATGATATCTGCTTCAATTTTTTTTTTTCAATGGTAGATCTGAAGATGCCAATCATTTCATTCCTCACCATTTGCAGCTTAATTTTATGCCATACTTTGTTACAAGCTTACTGGTATCTTACATTGTTATGTCTCTTTTTTCATATTTATCCAGTATGGCAAGGACTATGAATATGAAGCCCCTGTCAAGCTTTTGGACAAACTTTTGCATTCAATGCCACAATCTCCAGACGAGCAGCTTGTTGTGGTGTCTCAGGTATACAAGCACACACCTCTCTAAATATCTATTATGGATCTTTTGCTTACTAACATATTATTCCTTGGCAACTTTCTGGAAGGTGCTT
The DNA here is from genome assembly GCA_948193065.1 of Aleurites moluccanus. Taxonomy (NCBI): domain Eukaryota; kingdom Viridiplantae; phylum Streptophyta; class Magnoliopsida; order Malpighiales; family Euphorbiaceae; genus Aleurites; species Aleurites moluccanus. The sequence goes on along the minus strand of CANXYC012051031.1, from coordinate 51,902 downwards.
GTTGCTGATATTAATATTGGTTATGAGGACATTGTTAACACTCAGGTGAGGAGTGCAGTCTGTAATATAGCGTAATTGGTTTAACGTATCGGTTGTTGAATGTCTTCCTTTGCTTTTGCCTATGTAGGTTCTTGCTTTCAATGGCAAACCAGTGAAGAATCTGAAGAGCCTGGCCAACATGGTAGAGAGCTGCACTGATGAATTTTTGAAATTTGAACTGGAATATGAGCAGGTCCTCTCCCTCTCTTCTTCTTGTGTGCATGTGCACTGTGTTTTTATAGTTATAGTTTTATTTTGATTTTTTTTTTTTTTTTTTTGGCGTGTGAGCAGATAGTGGTTCTCAGGACAAAGACAGCCAAGGCAGCCACTGTAGATATTCTTACCACGCATTGCATACCTTCAGCCATGTCAGGTGATCTTAAGCCATGAATTTGGGTCTTAGCGTAGGCACATTGCAATATTTTGTTGTAGCCTTGTTACCACTCCTATTTTCTCTTCAACATCAGGAAGAACAGAAAATTTTTCTTTGAGAGTGGACTTGGGAGGCCTATATATCATTTGTAATATCCACCTTCCCTGTAGTGTTAGGCGTTGACCATTTTCTTTGAGAACAGTGGTATAATTCACTGGGATCTCATTAGGTTGCGAAGGAAAGCTCTCCAGGAGTGTTAGTGATGGTGATCTCTTTTTTTTTTACCCAATTGTCATATATAAATTTTGGTAAGTCTATTGGGTATTTGATCATTTGTAGCTTTTCCATTGAATGGTAAATTAATCTAGTATTATTTTTTTGTTGAAATTACTATTTGTTAAAATCATTTTGATGTAGAAATTTGCCTTCGGCTCAAGGCATCAAATAATTGCACCATAAAGGTGGGATGTATTCTAGAAGAGAGGACGCTTTCCTATATTTTCCATTTAATCCAATGCTGGTGTCAAAATCAATCCTGACCCACTCAAAGAATTGAGCTTGAGCTTAGTAGTACCGAGTGGTTTTCAGACTGCAAGTTTAAACCTTCGATGGAAAGAGTGATTAATCAGAGACCACACTTTGAGTTTGTTTTAGGAGTACAAATAATAGGGGTGATGCTAACATGAAAATCAATTGAGCTCTGCCCGCAAACCATACAGATACAGTCTCTGAAACCTATATTATTGCATACCTAATTACCTACAAGAGATATAGACTGCATTAATTTTACACATTTCTGTGGCTGTCCAAGAGAGGGGTCCTCTGTGGCGATGCCTCTGGCTCAATCAACTTTTCCACTTTGTCTTGTTTCTCTTCTTTGGATTGTGCCCATATTACTCCATAGAAACCCACGACAATTATGATTGCTCCGATAATACTGCACAACGACATCAATTAATCACTGATTCAATCATGCTGGGTTAATAACTTAGTGATAGATTATGTGCCTGTAGCATAGCACGGACAGTAAAAGATTATTACCTTCCAACATGAAGTGTGTCGCCTAAAAAGACGACACTCAAAAAGGCAGCAATGGCTATCCCCAAAGGTTTGAACATGGCTACAAAAACAGGCCCTTTCTTATTTATGCACCATGCTAATACACTGGATGTCAACACACTTCCAAATACAGCCTTAAAGGGACAAAATAAATGTTACATGTTATCAGTAATCAGTATGGAAAAAACTGTCAACAGAACTTATAGTGAAAAGTTATTGCAACTTGTATTGTATGTGCTTACTGAGTAGATAATAGAGATGAGCTCAATATCAGGCCTCAGTTTCCAGGCATTTGGGTTCTTCTCAGCAATTAAGGAAACTATTGCACATTGAATAGTTCCAAAAAGACAATAGAAAGAGACTAAGGTAATCTTTGATGGGTACTCTTTCAGAATTGCTGCCTTTTACAAATTAGTAAAATCAAGTTTAATTTGTACAATAATTGTGTATCGTAAGAAAGGTTAATAATCAAAACCTAAAATTTACCTGAAAGATAGTAGATGTTGACAGAGATAAACAAGCAATTGAAAGGAAGAGTCCTCCTATCAACCAGGAATTTGTAGCTGCCATGACGGTGGAAGAGGTTGGTTCTGAATATGATGGTAAGGTTTTGGCACCTATTGGAGGACCTTTGTACAGGACTACAATTAATGCTCCAAAGATTGATATCAATGTGCTCATAATTTTGATCTGGCTTTTTGAGCTTCTCAAATTTAACTTCTCCATCCTGAAATTGATGCCAAAATAAAGTAAATGAAACAATTATTCTCACAAAAATTGCTTGATATTTAGCAAAACTCAAGTATCGGTGCATCATAAGTGCTTAGAATTCAACAATTAAATACCAACCCATTTTGCATTTCAGCCAGTAAGAAATTCATCTTTTGGATCTGAATGTTATTATTTGTTTAATTTATCAAAGGGATTAAAGAGAAGAACCTGAAGATAACTGCAAGCACGAAAGTAAAGGCAGGGCCTACTTGGACAATAGCAGAAGAAAGAGTTGGAGAACTGTAGTTTACACCAGTGAATACACAATTCTGCATCACAGTAATCCTACACAAACCCTCAAACAAAATTAAATTTCCTCCATTAGAAAGAAACTAACCAAACCAAAACCAGTTGTAAAATCAATGAATAGAAGCTTTTTGATGAAATTACACACCCGACAAGGCTGAGGAGGAAGAATTTGCAGAGAAGGGAGTAGGTAATTGGAGGTCTCTTTGTTCTGCACAAAAAAGTCAACAAATTAGAAAAGAAAAGAAAAAAGAGAAAGATGGGTTTTGTTGGGGATGATGACTTTTGTTGAAGACCTGTTGAAGAAGAAAGAAGGGAAAATGATAAGAGTAGCAAGAGCATTTGAGTAGACAACAAAGATAAAGTGGCTCATTCCTTTGGACATGGCTGCTTTGCTTATTGTTGTCAAGCCTGTATCCACACATTCCAGCATAACCATGGCTGCAAATGGCAGCAATTTCTGAAACCAAGATTCCATCACTCTGCCTCTCTATACTCCTACCAGTTGGGAGGATTACAAAAAAATTATAAACGAGGATCCTTTGTTTTCTTGAGTTAGTTTAGTCCAGTGGTTCTCACTGGTCACTAGAATGATGAGACAAAAATAAATTTTGTTGGAGATGGAAGAGATTTTTATAATTTTCTTTACCATTTCATCCTCATTTATTTTTGACATTTTACATTTTTAGCACTTCTAGAAGTTAAGACTTTAGTTGATTAAAGTTCTAATACTAATTTTATAAAGTTAATTAAATAAATTTTCACTTATATTACTTAGTATGAAATATATGAATTTTTAAATAAAATTTATTAAATTTATATACACTAAATAAATTTACAAAGTGAATTTTTCTGCATTGAAATTAAAAATAATATGATAAAATAAAAAATAAATAGACTTAAATTAATTAAAAAAAAAGAAATATAATATAATTGAAAGATATTAAAATTATAAAAAATATTTTTTAAAATCATTTAAAGTGAAAATAATAAATTTATATAATTATTTTTAATTAATTTTAAAATTAATATTAAATTAAATTGAGTTGAATTTTACGGGAATGAAATATTGTCATTGATTAAAACATTTTTCTCCTACTAGCTCTAAAATAATTTAAAAAAAAATGATTTGAATGGCCAATTTTATTTTTTTTATTATCACGATCTTTTCTTTTTTCTTTCTTTATTGTTTGATTGTGACGACTGGCGAGGAGAGGTTTTCGGTTTGACCAATGGTGGTATAGGCCGAATATAAGAATAATTCTAAAATCTTACTTATTCTAAAATCTTACTTAGACGAAAAATATTTAAAATTTATAAATTATGATATGAATAAAATTAATAAATTTTTATCGTTTGATATAATAAATAAAATTTTTAAATTTATTATTATAATATATTTAGTTAAACAATTCCAATTTCAAGATAAATTATTAATTTATTTTTATTTTTTGAAACCATCAATTATAATTTTTATATAGATTATATACCACTTCACACTGTTGGACATATTTTATATAAATTATATATCATTTCACGCTGTTGATTTAATAAGTCCAACGACATAAATTTTGTTTGATATAATTTTAATTTTTATAAAATTGTAATTTTTATTTGTCAAAAGAATTTTAAGCTATTCATGCATTGAGCCAACTAAATTTTCTTCTTAAACCAATTCTAAAATACATATTTTAGGTTTAGCTTATGCTAAAAACTACCTTCAAATGTTAGGCTTGTACATTTAGAAATTGAAAATGTTAATTAAAACTTCTAACAATCAAAACTTAAATGAAATGTCAAAGACCTAATAATTCTAACAAAATCTTCTTACCTAATATAATTTATAAATGCTGTAATTACTTAGCAGCAGTAGCAACTAGCAACTGCAACTGCAACACCACCACCACCACAACCAAATGATGATAAATAATAAGTATAATATTGATAACAGAAGAATCCCTTCCGAAACATGTAAAGGACGATGCATCATGGCGCACATAAAGAAATACACGCGACCTGTTATTTTTTTTATTCAGAATAATAATAAATCATGTTAAAAAATGGAGAAACCATGGTTGCACCTGTGCAATTTTTTTTAAAGGCAATAGTTCTTGTTACCAATGAAGATGGCCTCCACCAATAGAACACAATTGTAGACTTGTAGTGAAACTATACCAAGTTACAAGAGTCAAAATACATATAGACTCCTAACTTCTCTTTTTCCACGGGTTCTCTCCATAGTAGTATGCGGTGCCGACCATAAGAGCTACAGTAGCACCTTGGACAACCACTCTAGCTCTCATTAAAACCTGACCCAATTGAGAATTGCCCCGCCTGAAACTGATTAAGCCAGCTGTGAGAACACCAGCTGTCATAAGTGCACCTGCAATATTTACGTATATCAACTAAATGCAAGTTTATAAGAATAATTACAAATGATAGATGCTAATGTTAGCTTCATCATGAGCAACATTAAATTTGGACTTTTAGACAGCCCGCTTAGCTAATAACCATCAACCTCATAAAGCAACCAGACAGTTGAAAAACTTAAATGCAGATTACAATTGTTTTATAAATACAAAATCCCAGAATTTATGCCCAACATAATTGTACTGAAATGTTTCCATCCTCCATCAAAAAGAGATCAAACTAAAAAGCAAACTCACAAGATCATCAAAAACTTGAATGTCAACTGGAAGCTAACAGGGAATGTGAACTATCAACCAAAAAGCACTTTAAAACCCGAACAAAAAGATACATTGTTTAGATGGACTAATGTAGGTTAGTCCAAGCAGGTTTTCACCATATTTGTTTAAAAATACAACAAGCCTGTCATTTATTCATTTAAAATCATCTACAATCTCATCCAAAAATTTAACTCAATTTATATCATATTCCTTGGAATTCTCTCACATAAATAAAGAACAAATTACCGAGCCTATAACCTTCACATTAGCCCTCATCAAAGAGAAGTGTTGGTAATGGATTTGCCAGCAAAAGATTATGAAAACAGGGAAAGGAAACTGGAAAAAAAAAGGCCACAATCATCCATATAATGCCAAATCCACATACTATCCACTAATTAATATCAACATTCCTAAGCATAAGCCCCTGTGGTTTCCTGGAAGTTCCCATGGTATACATGCAAAGTGAAAGACAACATCTTTATAATATTATATCATTTGGGGAAACCATCCCATCATGATAAAAATACTAGCATAAGATCTGATAATTGAATTAAAAGCAAATACAGATTTTTTTTTTATGGAACTTGAATGCAACGCAGTAGGGTTGAAGGCAATATGCATGTGTCATGAATCATGACCAAGGACCAGCTGTGCATTTCGCAAATATTGTTTTATTTACAGACTACTAAACCACTTTATTTGTTTCATATTTATATTTTATAGAATATGGAACAATTCTCCGAAGGGATGTTTGACAAGAATTAGGGTTGAAACAGTTTCAGCTTCCACTGTAATCTTCATTTTCTAGATGTGTAATAAGATTTATTAGGCAAGGAAGGTCTAATTATGAGAAAATGTAAGTGCGCACATACATGAGAAAATGTAAGTGCTCACATACATGCTTAACCATCTGCATATAACTATATCTTTTATCTTGATATCCTCTCTAATGCCATTTTCACACATAGCTCACAACAAAATGGAAGTAATGAGCATATTTTTGCATCAAAAGCACATTTGCAACTGGCTCACCACAATAACCATGCAGGCATCTTGAATTCCCTCATTACCCACCTATTCACATGTAAGGACAAATAGCTTACATAACAATATGCATCAAGTTTACTTTTTTTATAAATGAATCTTTCAGTTTGATTATCCAAGGCAAGTATTATGTTTGTGTCCCCCACCTCAATGGCTTATCGTGAAAAAACCTAAATATGAAACAAACAACATAGGTTTTCTCGAAAAAAAAAAAAAAACCTTTGGCACGTTTTTTGTTTTATCCAATTCTTTAATTTTATTAATTATGTATTAGATGTATTTTTTGTTACAATTTTAGCCTCCATCAACCTTTCGGCCCAGTCAAGATTAACCTGCTAATGCAAGCATTCCAACCAAAAGTGGCTATTTTCTCTGTTTTCCCTTTCTCTCTCCTTGTTATAAACATAAATGGTGAATGGACAGAATAAATGATGATTAGATATGAATGGTGAATGGACAGAATAAATGATGATTAGATATGAAGAATAAACTGAATAAATCAGCCTCCAGTCAATTAACATCAAACTCTACATATTACTATTTCCCCAAAAAACAGTTCAGGGATACTGCTTATGGTGTAGATCTGTAAAAAAATAACCCTAAACATAAATTTCTTCATATTTTTTGGGTCCCAAATGAACATATCCTTGACAACACTAGATCTGAACAAATGTAATCCTTCATTTTAGCCCACCCTTGTAATCCTCAGGACATTGCAATAACCTACCCCACTACTGCTTGCATCACTCAACTCCAAGGGAAACTGAGACTCCTGATCTATCAATAAAAATATTGAGCTGAGTTTCTCAGCAAACGCATTTTCCGGAAATTGATAATGGAGTTAATTTAACTAGTCTATTATCGAATTTCTACAGAATGATGTCTAGCATGGAGGAATTTTCTTTAAATAAAGAAAAAGAAGCATTTTTCAGCAGTCAATTCAAACGCACTAGCATATACTCATAAGTAAAATCGTAAAAAAAATGCATAACAAGCTTAAAAGGCAATCCATGTTCCGCAGAATTTCATCAATTCACCACAATTTTATTTACAAGAAAAGCCCAAATAAATACGTAGAATATAACAAAAACCTCTAAAATTGATAAAAATTCTTCAATTAACACCATTCCATATCAACAAACATAAGCAACAAAACAACACAAAAATAAAGTAAAACCTAAAAAAAATAATATGACAGTGAAAAGGAAGGGGTTTCGTTTACCAACTGGAACAAGAGGGTTTCTGACCCGCTTCTTCTCTTCGAAAAACTGTTCCAATTTTGGTTCAGTCGTGCCCATCTTCGAGGGAATCAAACCGTAAGCAGAAGCAGAGAACGATGAACAGAATCGAATATCAAATGGTGAATTTTCAAGACTGCCGAAGCACAACATTGGTCGCACATGGACTGGATCCAAATTTGGGCTGGGCTCCTTGACATGAGATGAAGGATCACAGTCCAAGGATTCCATTATTTAGAATTTTTAGTATTTTTTTTTATACCTTGTAAAAGAAAAAAATTGAATTTGATATTAATAAATGGATTTAAAGTTAAAAATAGTTAGATACTGAAGATTTATATAAAATGAGAGTTTAATTAATTAAGTATTTATTTTTAACACTTTGTGTAAATAATTAATTTAAAATAATAATAAATATTTTGTAATATTATTAATAAAACTTTAGAGTATTTAAAATGTTTTATTAAAAAAATTTAAATATTTCATATGATCATTAAAATTTTAAATTCACCAAATAAATAAAAATTAATAGATAAAATTTATTATTAAATTTATAAAAAAAAAAATTCAATTATATATTAAAAAATTAGACGGGCTTGAATGATTTTAGATAAATGAAGTTTCCTTAACAAAACCAAGTAGCATCAAAATATGAGAGACGTAAATGAATGGCATTAAAGGAGTTTGATATAATTAGGATAATTTTTATTTTATTTTTAAACTAAAAAAATTATTAAATATATTAATTATTATCTCAGCAAAATTGATATTATGATGATACAGTTTCATTATCTCTTATTAACAAGCACATTCAGACATAATGAATCATCAAAATCTAATTTGTTGATAAGAAGTAAAATTTTTTAAGAAAAAGTTTCGAGTTTATGTTATTTTTTTTTAATTAAATATATGATTTATTAAAAATAAATATACTGTATTACAGAAAATTTTTATTACGTGAGACTCTTAAAAAAAATTAATATAATGAAATACGAGCTAAAAATAAATGAGACCTAAATGATTATTTATAATGAAATATGAACGAAAAGATTGGATTGATGATCAAACATATTTTTAGTACTGTGAGGCTCATGTGGTAATAATATTCTGAATTGAATTACAAGACCGCAACAGACTAATCATAAAAATAAAATATAGCTTAAAAATGGCCCTCAAATTAAGACATGCGTGCTTCGAAGATATGGATGTTTTTTGCCACATGCAGTTTTTCTATTTCAACACGTGTATTTCCTCTCTACATCCCTCTGCTTCCATGTATACATCTCCATCTTCTTTTCAATTTTCTTATTTTCTGCTTGGTTCTTCACAGAAATCCAACGCCGTCCATCTGAGAATTGCTCTGATTTTCTTGGAAATTTGATCACCGAATGTAAGACACTAAAAAGCTTTCATCTTTATTTTTTTTTTCTCAGCAATCAAACTGTCACTTATGCCTTTGTAATTCTTGATTTTGCATTACAGTCGTCGGATCCCTGAAACTTTCTTGGAATCATAAATTCTACTTTTGCATAACCCTTTTTGGTATAGTTTAGAGACAAAACTTGGGAATTGATGTTGTCGTGAAATATGTTAAGAATTTGCTCTTTTTTGCTTGCAAGATGGTGCATTTTTTCTGTTTTTGTTGTTTCAATGGTTACGTTGTGGATCAGAGATCTGTATTTTCCTACTGTGAGTACATTTTGTTCTATCTATTGCATGATCCTTTAATTTTGGGAAATCCCATTATAAATTTTACAAATATAAGGAATGATAAGCTTTGTGGAGATATACTCCATTCTGAAGTGTTAGTGGTTTGTGAAAGCAAGCTTAGCAGCAATGATATGTCTTCAGATGAATTGACTTGCTGGAACTTGTTTTTTCATCAAAAGATTTGCTTGTCCCCAGTGTCTCATGAGAAATTAAACAGTAGATTTCTGATGCTTTTGTTCTCTTAATAAACCATTTCACATCGTAACATTTTGTGAGGAACGGTATGTTCTTATTGTAGTTTGTACCTTCAGCTATAGTGCATTTATGGGCATTTTAGAAAGTAGTTTAATGTGATTGAAGCAGATTTCTTTGATGTTTCTGTAGCAGGTTCAAGAATTCTAGTTTTGTAAGGATTAAGATGTCTTCTCCAAGCAAGAGGAGGGAGATGGATGTCATGAAGTTGTAAGTTCCTTGCTGTTTTTTAATATGCATGTATTAGATTAGATGATCTGCTTTCATTTTGCAATCTCAGTTGCTTCTATCATATTTTTGGGACAAATGACTGTGATTTTGACTTTATTGAAATGATAGGCAATGCTTTCATTAAGCATTGTGCAGTAACATTTGTACTTAAATGAGAGGCACAAAGTTAATTTATTAGGGCAAAATAATATTGGTGACTTGAAGGCACCCAAGGTGAGTGCTTTACTACTTTCTGGTCAGCAACACTGTTGTCATATTTTAAATCAATCTATCTTCAATTTAATTAATTTTTTCGTGCTTTGTTGAGCATTATAAGTGGAGGAAACTGAGCATTATAAGTGGAGGAAACTGTTCAAATATCGCAGAATGTAGCAGCATTGGGTATATCATAATTAAAATTAGTGGAGTAATTGCTAAAACACTTATTTTTTATTGGTTGCATCATGGTTAAGACTGGTGGAGTAAGTGCAGATTTAGTTATATGAAAGACTGCAAAATAGCAATGGGAAACATCATGATTAGGACTAATGCGGCGAGTGTTAGAAATAGTTTTGTTTGCCTTCAAAGGAGCGTGAATTCAGGCTTTGGCAAAGTTTTTACTTGGGTATATATGAATCAAGATGGAATATTTAGAGTGCACTTCCAGGGTCTAGTTTGGTGTGTGTCTTGCACCTTAGATCATTTGATTTTGTAGTTTTTGTCGCTGCAATGTTGTTTAACTCTATCTTTGGTCAATATGGTACTTTCCAGAATAATGTGCTTTCCCTAGATTTTGTTACTGCAAATTATTTGCTGAAGTTATCGGTACCAATCTACTCTACAGCAATTCTTACCTTTGTGTTCATGCTGTTCAGGATGATGAGTGATTACAATGTGGAGACAATAAATGATGGGCTGAATGAATTTAATGTGGAATTTCATGGTCCTAAAGAAAGTATTGCCTCTTCTCCTCTGATTCCAGCCATCTTCCCCCACCCCTCCCTCCCCATTTGATACATTTGTTTGACATTTTGGCTCTTTTTCTATGCTTATCAAATGATTTTTTTCACCATTCTGCACATACTACCGTTAAAATTATGAATGAATTCAAACATTACTTGCAAAGTAAATGTTGACAGTTAGTTGCCTGGAAAGCTTAACTGTTCCAATGATTCATATAACTAATGAAGTAGAATCTTTTTCCATTTGTGTCCGTATGGCTTTTAAGGATCCTTTAGTTATTCCCTGTTCATTCCTGTGTAGTTTGTATGGATACCACATTCTGAAGCATGAGATTATCTTGAAGATTTGGCATTAAGTTAAACATGGAAAGTATAAATTGGTCAGTGCCACTATGGTTTTACAGTTGATGGCTTCCTGAGAAGTAGAGTTTAGGAAGTCTAGAATCTATTACATTTGTAGAAAGTTTTAGTTACATTTCCCACAGTAGGTCTTTTGACATATTGGTTGGTCTTTCAAATTTTAGTATCACTCTTAGTTCATATTTTACCATGTCACTTCTGTGATAGCCTTTTTAATAATTATAGTTGATTGTTTGAAGTTTTATCTTTCTGTTTATCTGATTGGTGATGCTTGCAGGCCTATATGAAGGCGGTGTATGGAAAATCCGAGTTGAGCTTCCTGATGCTTATCCATACAAGTCTCCTTCCATTGGGTTTGTGAACAAGATATTCCACCCAAATGTTGATGAACTGTAAGCTACTTATAGTTTCAAAACTGCTTATTATGCCTGGTTGAAATCCTCTACTAGGAAGTTCTAATCACCATGAAAAAGCTGGAAGTTGTTCGTATAAAAGTAGTTATTTAGTATTACTACATAAACTTTTGTTTGCAGTGACAACACAATCATTTTTTTCTTTTTTGAAATGTTTGCACTAACTATTGTCCTTTTAATTTTGCCATTTTCTATTGGGCCTTTACTTTTTAACCTTTGTTGATTACAGATCTGGTTCTGTATGCTTGGATGTTATCAACCAGTCATGGAGTCCAATGTTTGGTAATTGCAAATTGTCACATGCCTAATGAAGCCATGATTATTATTTGTTTTAAATGACATCAAATATACCCTCTGCATGATTATTATGTTTGATTTTTTTACTTTCATGGTGGATTTTTACAAGGATTTATCAGTTATATTACCATCATATGGTTGCAGATCTTTTGAATGTTTTTGAAGTTTTCCTGCCACAACTGTTGCTATATCCTAATCCTTCAGATCCACTCAATGGTGATGCTGCTTCATTGATGATTAAGGATCGAGAAAAGTATGATAAAAAAGTAAAAGGTGAAATTTATGCAGAATCATTTTTGCCTCGTACTATTTCTACTCATGAAACTTCTAGGAACTGAACAATGAAATCTATTGGATTTACAGGACAGTAAACACAAAATTGAAAATTCCACAACAATAGGAACTTGTAGAATATGAATGTTTGTGTGTGTGTGTGTGTGTGTGAACATGTTGCAAGTCTTAAAAATAAATTGACCAAGTGATTTAATCTTGTAATATATCTTTTTCTTTTAGGAAGAAATGCCAAAAATGAAAATAGTTTTCATGGTGATTTTCAGTTATTTATATTCATGTATGACACTTAAAGAATGCTAAGTATTATTTTTTTTCAATTTGTTTGTGGAAACAGAATACTGCGAACGATATGCCAAAAAGGAAAATATTATGAACTCCACAGCTGAAGAGCTGAGTGGTGAAGAGGATGTCAGCGATGAAGAAAGTGGATCAAGTGACAGTGACATTGCTGGTCACGTAGACCCATAGAAGATCATGGCACGGGGGCTTTACTATGCTTGAACTTGAGCTAAAAAACCCCTTACAACAGGGCAAGGAACCTACAGTACATGTTTTACGTTTTTCAAATGATATTCTAGTTCTGCAACTACCTTTTATTTGCTTGTAAAATTACAAATGACGTAGGCAATTTTTCCCGCATTAGGAATCAGTGGGAAATGTTAGAAGTGAATTATTGATTTGATTGTATGAATATATATATATATATATATATATATATATATAAATGGGCAAAGAATCGATCAGTTAATCGGACATTTCTGCTAGATTATACCCCTCTTGTTTTATGCACACGTCTTTTTTCCCTTTCAGTTTTGCATGTTTAAATCTGCAATTTTGATGTGGATTCTCATATATACTTTGTATTTTTGTGTGTTGTAACTATATTAAAGCTGTTGAATAGTTCAACTTCAACATCATCTTCAATGGAAGTGGTCAAGAAGTTAAAAATAGCATCAGAAAGGAAGTTCTAGTTTACAAAAAAAAAAAGGCCATAATATTTCTCCACCCTCTTATTGACACTGTTGTTAATGTTATTTCAGAGAAAAGAATCTGAAATTAGAACTAAGCTGTGGGTTTCTTAAGACTCTGCAGTATATACTTTCATGTTTGTAAAACTTTGTGGAGTTGATTTAAAATTTTATTTTTTCATGTTTGATACAAATGAAAATGTTTATTTACTAACAGTAATTAAGTTTTGTGGAATTTAACATAAATTTTGACTTGTAGCTAGCCACTTCTGTGGAGAATCAAGATCAATGAGAAAGCTACACTGTATCATACAGTTAGTTTGCCACAAATAGAATCATCAAAGTTTTGTTGTTTAGTAGAAGCCTAACTGAAAAGTACATGGCAAGTTCCATATCACGACTTGTTCAAAGCTGCCGGCCTCTAATTTGAACATATTGTTTTAGGCCTTTTGGCGGATTTCTGTGTCATTATTGGCAATCACAGCTATGATATTACGAATTTCTCTTAGTAAATTCAGCCAATTGGCATTCAAAAACTGGATCAAGTAACTAACATCCTCTTTGTTACCTTCTCCTTGTTTTACAACTCCAAACCAGCCCATAAAGAAGGAAACTATGTTATAGTTCCATGATCACAGAAAAAATCAGTTAGTTCATAGAAAAATGAAGCGAATTCCCATCTTGGTACTCACTATTTTGATCTTTCTCATCTTTCCAGTGTCAAATGCTGAAGATAAACATGTGAGGCTGTCACTAGTACAGTTCATGGGGAAACTTTCTGGAGGAAAAAATAATCAGAACGATCATAATTGGGGATGGAACGATACTTCAGATCCTTGCAATGACAAATGGGAGGGTGTGAGCTGTGACTCGAAGTTGAAATCTGTAAAGAAAATAATTCTTGATGAGTTCAATTTCACTGGAACTTTTGATGCCACTTCTTTATGCTCTGCCAAGTCTCTTACCGTTTTGAGTCTGAATAGGAACAACATTACCGGCTTGATTTCTGAAGAGATAGGAAACTGCAGATATCTAACTCACTTGTATTTAAGTGGGAATAAGTTATCTGGTGACATTCCTGACTCTCTTTCAAAGCTGAGTAACTTGAGAACGCTTGACATTGCCAACAATAACTTCTCTGGTCAAGTTTCTGGTCTGTCTCGAATTTCAGGCATGTTAACCTTCCTTGTTGAGAACAATCAGCTTAGTGGGGCTATACCAGATTTTGATTTCTCTAAGCTCAAGTTCTTTAATGTATCTAACAACCATTTTAGTGGTCCAATTCCTGATGTCAAAGAAAAGTTCAAAGCTGACTGCTTTTCAGGAAATCCTGAATTATGTGGGAAACCACAACCTAGTGCTTGCCCTCCACCACCTCCTGCTCCGCTGAAATCAGAGTTAAAGCATTCATCAAAAGATAAGTTCCTAATCTATTCAGGCTACATAGTTCTTGTCCTGGTTTTGGTTCTATTATATGCTCTTAAATTACTCAAAAAACACATGCCCAAAGAAGCGAAGATTGATTCTAAGGAGGTGGGAGTGGATACTAGCAGTAAACCAAGCGGTACTTCAGGTAAGACCGCTGGGAACAGATCATCAGAAAACAGATCAGAGTATTCAATTGCATCAGTTGAAAGTGGAGTGGCTTCATCATCACTTGTGGTTCTTACCAGTCCTCTATTTCAGGAGTTGAGGTTTGAGGACTTGCTTCGAGCCCCAGCTGAATTGCTGGGAAAAGGAAAGCACGGAAGCCTATACAAGGTCTTAATCAATGATGGGGTGATCTTGACTGTAAAGAGGATTAAAGATTGGGGTATTTCTAGTGAAGTCTTCAAGAAAAGAATGGAGAGAATACATCAAGTGCAGAATCCAAGAATATTGCCTCTTATTGCATTTTACTGTTCGAAGCAAGAGAAGCTTTTGGTGTATGAATATCAACCTAATGGCAGTCTCTTCAAGATTCTTCATGGTTTGTCTATATCCTCTCTATACTCTATTATAGACCGTCTGATATTGAGGTTGAAATATTTTTTATGAAAAAACATTATTTTAAATATTGTTAGAAAAAATAGCTTGGGATTGTTGTCTAGCAGCTCAAACACTAATACCGTAAAGACTTAAAATGTAGTTGTATCAGGACTTGGTAGAAAAAAACTGAACTTTTGTTGATTTCAGGATCCCAGAATGGACAAGTATTTGACTGGGGAAGCAGATTGACCGCTGCAACTATGATTGCTAAGACATTAGCATTTATGCATCAGGAATTTCATGAAGATGGAATTGCTCATGGAAACTTGAAATCCACAAACATTCTGTTTAACAAGAACATGGAACCTTGCATTAGTGAATATGGTCTAATGGTGGTTGAAAACCGAGACCAATCATTATTTTCTCAAACTGATAACTACAAACACAGTACTGTGACAAGAGACAACATATATAGTACTTTCAAGGTTGATGTCTATGCCTTTGGTGTGATTCTTCTTGAGCTTTTGACAGGAAAATTAGTCCAAAATAATGGGTTTGATTTGGGTAGATGGGTGCAGTCAGTGGTTAGAGAAGAATGGACTGCTGAAGTTTTTGACAAGGCCTTGATTTCAGAAGGTGCAAGTGAAGAAAGGATGGTGAATTTGTTGCAAGTAGCATTAAAGTGCATAAATCCTTCTCCAAATGAAAGGCTAAGCATTACTCAAATTGCTACGATGATAAATGCAATAAAGGATGAAGAAGAGAGATCTATATGCTCAGAACCATCATTAAACATGCCTTGAGTGAACATATTTGCTATAGAAAAAATGTAGAAAAAATTTGCTTGTAAACCTTATATATCTAAACCGAGAGTTACTTTGAAATGCATTGGAAAATAATTCTTTTTCTTAAAATTTTTTTGATTTAGATTATTTTATTTTTGTCAACGTAGTACTCTACTATTTTATCTTAATGTAATGCTTATTTTTTTCAATTTCTACACCAGAAGAAGTTACCTTTATTTTAAATCAAAACTCCATGAAAGAAAGAATTGACTAACCAGATCATGTCATATGCTTTTCTTTTTTATCAATTGATCAGGTATCCTGAGGGCAGCTTATACATCAACCGAAGCACCCTCCATCCTCAGCGCCAAAAAGCCAGGTCAATCTTGACAAATTAGATCATGTCCTATGCTACTTATCAAACCACCTATATTTTATTTATCTTTCGATATAATAAATATTTGGAATTAATTATTTCAAAACTCATTATTTCTCAAAAATCACATTTTGTCAAAACTCATTTTCTATTATTCTTAAAAAATTACGATTATTATAATATTTTCATTTAAAAAATACCTTAAAATTCACATTTGCAAATATATATTAAATACTTAATTACTTAAAAATTTAATTCGCTATAATATTTTCAACTTAATTTAATAAATTTTAGATTTTTTGATGATGATCTAAATACTCGTATAATTAGATTATATTAAAAGTGAATTTTATGTGATGTATTGATTAAACCTTTGATATGATCAAGACAAATACCCATGCAAAAACTAAGAGATTAAAAAACAAAATCCCTGTATGGTTTAGGATTCTAAACCCTAACAAAGCTATAAAAGGTAAAGAAAAATAAAAAGTGAAGCTTCAAATTCAATATTGTCTGAATTTACAACTGGCTGCAGGGAAATCAAGTAAAACATGGGTGCATGGAAAATTCTTAACTATTCTTGGTGTAATTATTTTAATATACACCAAATCAATCACTAATTAGTATTTTAACATTTTATTATATACCGTCATAACACCCATATATAATTCTTCTGTCAGATTTAATGTATGCACCAGGTGTAGCTAAGTCTTACCATGGATGCATAGGTGTATCTAAATGCAATAGGAGACAAAATTTTCGAATCTCTCTACAGTCGACACGTAAAATCAAGGTACTATTGAGCTGTTCTGAAATGGGTCTCTGCCCATTTTCTCGTGAATGACCAGAAAGAACCCTAAAAACAAAAAAATAATTATAAGATTCCAATCTTACAATCCAAATAGAAGCCAAGAATTTGACTCTACACTTGAAAATCTCTATAATCAAACAAAACTTCCATAGATTACTTTTGTTGGTTGGACACAAAACAATCATTACATAAAATTGTCAAACCACAGCTAAAAATGGTTGGTCATTCTCACCTGCTCGAGTGGGCACAATCAGGAGGGCTATTAGTGCCATGCTTTCAAGGGAAAAGTGCATGTGACCTACCATTAGGTTTTGTCCACATTTTTATTAGATTTTATTTTCTTTTCAATATCATCATTTGCACTTTGCAGAGTCTTTTGGATTATTGATTAGATCTAAAGACTCTAATTAGTAATTACTCAACTTGGGTTAGTCACATTAGTATAAAATTCTCTAGTGGAAGTAAGCATAATTAGATGATTTATCTGTTTGTATGGATTTTATTATATAAACAAGATTAATAAAAGAATAGATCTTGATTGCCTTTAGGATTCAATACAACAAATATTAAATTTATTAACATTATAAATTGAATATTATTTAATATTTAATATTTAATTTTAAAAATAATAAGAAAATATATATTTATAACATGTTAATATAATATTGATGCATGTTTGAAGTGGTGTATTAGTCTTATTCAAAAAAAAAATATATCACCGAATTTTATATATCAATGATATTATTATTTATTTTTTTAATATTTTATACTTCTTTAATAATATATGCTCTCTTCTTTTTAAATAAATGTCTTTTAAGTTTTTTGCATATATATTAAAAATATATAATAAATCATTTTGATAATAGAAAGAAAAAAAATTGTTTATCAAAATACCCTTATTATTAAAGAAATCAAATTTTTATAATCATTAAATTTAAACTTTGGCTTTAAAGATTAAAATTGAAAAAAAAAATTATTAATGTAGCTTTTTTTTTTTTTAAGTGACACTTATTTAGAAAGGGAATAACAACTTATTACTGTAATTTTTTTTTTCTCGTTGTAGTGAGTTTTACTCACAACTCAGAATTAATCCACGTTGCCAAGATTGATGGAAATTTTCCGGTGATTAGCAGGCAATGATAACCCAAAACCATCATTGAAGGGATATTTCGACTAATCTTAAGAAGAAAAGAAGCCACGCAAGCTACTGTAGAAAATTAAATTGTGAGTGGTGGTGGACCTATCAATCATGTCCCATTTCCTTCTTGTGGCACCCTCATCTTTTTTTAACTCTCTAATTATATGCATTTGAACCATGAATGAGGTGGACAAGTGTCGGTCTAAAGAAGAGTCTCTATGCCTTTAATAAGCCCTTTAACAGTGGGCCTGTACAGTTTTGTTTAAAGGGTGACAAATAGTCTTGTGCCAATGTGCATATAGTTAACACAAATTGGAGCTTTTTATCAACATGGGCCAACAATCCCGCAACTACTCCCTCCTTAACCACTGATTGCTTCCCTAACCCACATGGTATAGGAGTAAATTTCCCTGAGAACTCTTTTTTAGTGATAAGTTAACATGTTTAAGTTCATCTCTTCGATTTAATTAAAAGCAAGCTACTCGTGATGATTTGTCCAAAGACTTGGTGACACCAGAAAGTTCAAAACAAGGCCCATCATCACCAAATGACCAACCCAAATACAACATTTTTTTGGATTGTTTTAGTGGTGTCATGTGTACTCTCCATACAAAGAAAAGAACTAAAGAAGTCGGTGCTTATGTCCTCAACCTCCTTAAAATTCTCCTAAAACCCATCTTCTTTCTAATTTTGCACGCCTGAAAGTGTTCAGCTTTTAAGTGAAAATAGCAAGACTCAAAAAGAGAGTTTCTTTACCTCCTAATCCTCATCTTAAATCCAAGAATTTCCTCATTGCACACTCAATTCCTTTGTCAGAACTTATTCTTGGCTTGCTAATCCTTTTTCCTCTTTTATATCCTCAGTTCAAGCAAGAATGTCTTTTTGAGAGCATGCACTTTTTGACTATAAGTGTCTCAACTTAGAAAATATATGTAAAAGCGTTGTTTTTGAACACACCCATCTGCTATAATGGGTAGAATTCTATATGAAATCGAGGAAAAAGATGGTTTTCCTATAAACCCCCCTCCTCTATCACCTCCCTCTCCAATCTCAACTCCTTGCAATGGTTTCACCGATGAAAAACAATCATCTTTTAACAAAATTAACCCTGTAATTCTTTTGGTTATAATAATTCTTGCTGTAATCTTCTTTGTTTCTGGTATTCTTCATTTGCTTTTTAGAATTTTCAAGAAAAGGACTCATTTTTCACCAATTCATCATTCCAATAGATTCCCAGAAACCTCAATGTCTCATTCTCTGCAAAGACAGCTTCAACAGCTTTTTCGCCAGCATGACTCTGGTTTAGACCAATCTTTCATTGATGCTTTACCTGTGTTTTACTATAAAGACATCATGGGATTGAAGGAACCATTTGATTGTGCAGTTTGTTTATGTGAATTCTCAGACAAAGACAAACTCAGGTTGCTTCCCATGTGTAGTCATGCCTTTCACATTGACTGTATTGATACTTGGCTTCTTTCAAATTCAAGTTGCCCTCTTTGCAGAGGAACTCTGATGAGCTCTAGTCTTCTTCCAATAGAAAATCCAATTTTCAATTTTGATTCTTTGAAGGAACTTTCAAATGGGGTGGTTTCTAGTGATGGAGATCAAAATGGGTCTTCCAATTTTCCAAAACCAGGAAATACAGAGGAAAATGCAGGGGAAAAAAGGGTATTTTCAGTGAGAATTGGTAAGTTTAGAAGCTTAAATGAAGGAGAATCTAGTGGGGAGAGAGACCAAGGAGAGAAAAGTGGATGCAATTTAGATGCTCGACGATGTTACTCAATGGGAACAGTTCAATATGTGGTGGGTGATTCAAACCTGCAAGTGGCTTTATCTCATGTCAATGGCAGAGAAGACAATGAATGTCTTTCAGCTGGAGAAATTATGGAAGGTAAGAAAATAAGAGGAAGAACAAGAGGAGATAGCTTCTCTGTTTCCAAGATTTGGCTTTGGTCTAAAAAAACCAGATTTTCAACTTCTTCAAATACACTTGCGGATATATCTTCTTCTCTTAACGTAAGTTAATTTTCTAATCAATGTTTGAGTTAGAACTACAAGGGATATATCTATGATTATACATGTTTTGGCCATTCTTGATTGATTTACTGTATATAATCTTCTTCTTTTCTGTTCTAAACTTTTGGGGTTCTGTTTAATTATTGATAAAGATTCAAACTTCAATAATCTCCCCCCCAAAAAAAAAATCTTTTGAATTGCCTCCATAATATCTCCAACTAATTTCATAGGAAACTTCACTGATTCCAAAATTAATTAGTTGGGTGGGGCTTGTACCTATCTGTCGTCAACCAGTGTGGTGTTTACCAATCAATTTCCTTTTATATATATTTCTTGGCTCAAACCATTCTGTTCTCTAATTGATGTCAGTTGAATCTTACTTGCACAGATAAGTACATTTTAAAAGATTGGCAAGGTTCAATGGTTGAATGAGATTCAATTGAGAGTTGGTTTCAAATTAGGGAATTAATCTATGCATGCCAATGGCCGATGTCTCATAGAACATATATGAAAATCTCAAGGACAAGAAAAAGAGTTATTATTTAATAAATTTAGAGAAATTATTAAATAGGACTGGAGAAATTAATTGATAAGACAGGAATATATTTTTCCTATTTACGTAAAAGTAAACTCATGTTGATATGTTTTTATTTTAATTATACATAAATTTTATGTAAATAAAATGAATATATTTTTATCTTATTTAATAATTTCTCATAAATTTGAGATTGCGATCTACACAGAGATATTATTTCCATTATATAGTTAGGTTTTTTTATAATAATAAGAAGAAGAATAATAATAAAAAGAAAAAGGAAATCTTGTTTAACTCATCATGCCAAATGAAGAATTGATAACACTTCCATGGATGCTATTGCAATTATCTCCACAATTCCATTGGAAGCAATATCAGATTAAGGGCAAATTAGATGCCTAGTTGCCTACAAAAGACAGGTGCCGCGTTACAGGATTCATTTTTTACCACCTAAAATTTTTACTGGGCAACAATTTACTTTGTTTATTTTTCACTATTAATTTGTTTCAAGTGATTCGGACAGAAAATCTTATAGCAATAGAGATGATTCCCAGTATTATTATTAAAATTCATTTATGCAATCAAATTTACTAATTCCATGATCTCATATAAGTTCTTATATGATAAGTACTTATTTTATCGGACATAAAAAATGGGAGTAAATATTAATTTGGGCCTAAATTTATTCAAAAGCATAATTAAAATGATTCAATTGCCTCTCATTATTTAATTTTCCAATTAAGAGCTTACAAAATCACATGACCTTTGACCTCGCGTCCCATTAACAAATATTTTGTAGGCCTCTGTAAAACGGGGTTGAGACAACTGCAGCTTCTCATGTGTTTTATTTTAACTACTTAAAAAAATTTATAAAATTTTTAAAAAATTATGTTTTGATAGTATTTAATATAATGAATACATTGATGTATTTTTTATATTAAATAAAAATCATTTGGACAATTAAAAATATATTATAAATTTTATATATTATATTTAACAGTTTAGATTTAATATATTTATAATACATTTTTAGCTATCCAAATGATTTTTGTTTAGTATAAAAAATATATCAATAAAATCATTATATCAAATATAATTAAAATATAATTTTTAAAAAATTTTATAAAATTTTTTAAATAATTAAAATGGAAATCATGAAAAGCTGCTGTGTAGCAACCCTCCAAAACCCCATAAAACGTTATGTGGAATTTACTTCATATTTTTGTTCTAATCCTAACAATTTTTTATCTGACAATAATCCTATGTTTACAAAGGCCTACTCAATATTGCATTTTTTAATGTTTTTAAATTAGTTGTTAAAGAGTTTCTTACAAATTTTGCTTTTTACAATTAAAACAAACCTTTGATAAGAAAACAAAGTAAAAAAAAAAAAATAGAAGATGTAATTAGGATTAAAAAAATAAAAATTTAATAGATTTAATAAACAAAATATGTTATAATAATAAATTATTATTTATTATTATTACCCTATGAAAAAACAAGTAAAAATTATGATCCAACTGGTAAGAATTATGATGAAATTATTATTTGTGGTTTGTAAATATTTCTCTCTTAAAATAATGAAAATTACGGTCCAATGGGCTCAATTACGGCCTTAATTATACGTTTCACTAGTCAAAACCTATATTTTACCAATCTCTCAAGTCTTAACTAACCCCAGCTTCAGCTGTTCCAGTCTCAACTACCTCGCTTCACTTTCCCTCCGCCTCTTCCTCTGTCTCCGTTTGCAAACGATGGAGAAGAGCTCATGGGATTACTGGGTAGAGCAGGCACTTGAAAAGCTTCAATCTTTAAAGCTTCTTCGATCTTTAAGGCCCATTTACCTCTCCAAAAAACCTAACCCCTCGAATATCAAACCACTTGAACCAGAAGACGATGATTACGAGGTGTTTGACAAAATGCAACCATGGGATCGCTACTCAGTTGAAGTCTCCATTTCAGAGTCCACATTTCAAAAATGGCTTCTTGAAATTCCCAGTGCCGGTACACTTAAAAATTAACGTTTTCTTGTTTTATCTGTACTTCATCAATCATAATTTAAATGAGTTTAATCTATATTATTCTTTAAGTTGGAGCAATGCAGCCACTATTTATACATATTTTATGTAGAAATTAAGATAATACTAGATGATTATTGGAAATTTTTATTTAAGATTTTATAATAATTGAAATAATTAATGAATTACTTAATTTTGATTTTAATATTCATTTAACAAATTGTTTAAAAGCTCTTCCCTTTCTCATTAATTAGGATAAATCTAAATGATTTAAGGAACTAAATTAGTTGGTCAATTATGATCTTTTGTAGGAGATGAGATCGTGTGTAGCGATGGAGTAACTGACCATAAAGTTGAGAAATCCAAGAAGTTACTTCTATTTTCTGGCAATGATTACTTGGGCTTGAGTTCACATCCCACAATTGGAAAGGCTGTTGCTAAGGTTTCTTGATGTTTACTATGTTTATCATTCTTATTTTTCTACTTGCCTTCTGGATCATTCATGTTTTGAACCTTTTGGTATGCTAAATCAGGCAGCCCAAGAACATGGAATGGGACCAAGAGGTTCTGCTTTAATCTGTGGATACACCAATTACCATAGTTTGCTAGAGTCTTGCTTGGCAAACTTGAAGAAGAAAGAGGTATATGCTTAGAAGTTCTCGAATGCCTTCATTTTTTGCAGTTGGTTCAGCAATTTATATTGCTGCTGCCTAATAATAGAGTCATTTTACTAAAATACATATACGATTGGAGCAATAGAACACAGACATGATACCTGCAAAATTCTTGACTTCTCGTGTAATTAAACTTAACTAAGTTGTTGGATTTATATGTTGAGGCGGCATGGGTCCTTTTTCTGTATTTTGAGGTGTCTAAACTTAATGAAAGTAGGGAATTAAACAAAGATTAATGATCCAACTTATTTATTTTGGCAATGCCCTTATCCAATCTGATACCAGTAATTTTGATTGTCCAGATCATGGATACAAAATGTAAATTGGTTAGTTAAAGTCCATGCAGGTTAGTTATGTGACTTCTAGGAGGCTTAATTCTTTGAGACAAACTCTTTTGAATATTCATAATATTCAACTGCAAACTGATGCACTTTTTTCTTAATTTATTCTCTAGGATTGTCTTCTTTGTCCTACAGGGTTTGCTGCTAATATGGCAGTGATGGTAGCTCTTGGAAACATCAGCTCTCTTTTGGCTTCAGTAGAAAAACCTCTGAAGAAGGAAAAGATTGCCATATTTTCTGATGAACTGAATCATGCTTCTATAATTGATGGTATTCGTCTTGCTGAAAGACAACAGAATGTAGAGGTGCATGTGTTTAGACACTGTGACATGTCCCACCTTAGTTCATTATTGTAGGTCCTTATCTTTTAAACACTTTGTGATTCCCTTTGCATGGCAGTTTTTAATTTCTCATTGTTCTTTTTGAGGCTTGTTATATTTTGACAGATCAAGTTGTGAATTGAAGAAGAAAGTAGTTGTGACTGATAGGTTAGTCACTTCATTTTGACTGCTACTTTTAAATACCTTCATTTTATCTTTCTCCAGCTGTTGACTAATCAGAAAAATACTGTTATTGCAAGGTTAAGAAAAACTAGAATGTCCTGTTGTCGTGTTATAACTTTTAGTTACTATGGATATGGATTTCACCCATTCAGATTTAGTTTAATTTCTTTATTTCTTAATGACATTATTGAGGATATAACCCTACAATTTCCACACTGTATAGATGTTTATGTGGTGGATTCATTGAAAGGGCTTCATTTTGTTCTCGCATGCAGTTTGTTTAGTATGGATGGAGACTTTGCACCAATGGTTGAGCTTGCGAATCTTCGCAAGAGGCATGGCTTTTTGTTAGTCATTGATGATGTAAGTTTTCTTGAAGATTGAGGTATTTCTAAGAAGATTTCCAAGCTTTATTTTTTTCACAATAAGTTTATTCAAGGGCTAAAGTTAATTCTAAGTTTTTGACTTCGATGATATGGTAGGGATTATAGAAATTAAATATAATAAAATTGTGGTACAGGAAAAAGGTTTTTGTTTTAGTCCAACATAATTAACCACTCACAATTAACTGGCATTCCCTGGTTCACATATTTCAATGGAACTGCATGCAACCAATAGTAAAAGAAATAAACTATCTGAGAGTGTTTTTTTCAGGCTCATGGAACATTTATATGCGGAAAAAATGGTGGTGGAGTGGCTGAGGAGTTCAATTGTGAAAGAGATGTTGACATATGTGTTGGAACTCTGAGTAAGGCTGCTGGTTGCCATGGTGGATTTATAGCATGCAGGTAAACTGTTCATATGTGCTATGCCTTGATGGCACTACTTATTGAGAAGAATAGACATCAATTGAGAATTACATCATTTTTCTACATCAAAAAGGAATGAAATTTTTCATCATATCTGGCCCATTATTAATTTCCTATTTGAAACTTTTGAATAAATTTATTTTCTTCCATTAATGCTCATTTAGAATAATAATTTTCTAATTTTTTAATTACCTTTATTAATAGATTTTGTTGTGCCAATGCTATTTGAACAGTAAAAAGTGGAAGGAACTCATACAATCAAGGGGCCGCTCATTTATATTTTCAACTGCTGCTCCAGTCCCTGTTGCTGCTGCTTGCCATGGTAAATTACTGAATTGCTTTTGCTTTTCTTTTTCCATTGTTGTTTGAAAACTCTCATGCCAATCCTCTGTGTACTATACTTTTATTTAATCTATCACCATTTGCTGTTTACTTTTATTTAATCTATGATCTTTTTGCTGATTGGTTCTGGCACTTATCAACGAGTAACTTGTTCACTTTCCATAAATACCTCATCTGGATATGTCTCATGCATGCAGCTAGGTTTTGATATTGATGCTTAAATTTGGTTTCAAATCATCTAATGCTAACATAAAAGACTAGGCTTTTGTGGGTTACACGCAATCCTTCAATTCTGTATGCAGCAGCAAAAGTATATCATTTTACATTATAATTATTTGGTGTGTTACAGAACAGGGATATGTTTACATTATTATTTATTACAGTCTTTGCCTTCTTGGTGAAATGCTTTATATTGTTGACAACTTGAATACAACCTGGCAGCTGCTGTACTTGTGGCCAAAAAGGAAGTGTGGCGTAGAAAGGCAATTTGGAAGAGAGTGCAAGAGTTTCAGGCATTAACTGGAATCCCCATCACAAGTCCCATAATTTCACTAATTGTAGGGAGTGAAGAAAAAGCCCTGCAAGCCAGCCGGTCTCTCTATCTCTCTCTCTATCTCTGTCTATCTCTCCCCCTCTCTCCCTTTGTGTGTGTGTGTGTGTGTGTGTGTGTGTGTGTGTGTGGATGTAATTGTTGTCACCATTACAACTTATTTTGACTCTGGTAATTGTCATGGATCAGGCATTTGCTAAAGTCTGGTTTCCATGTGACTGCAATCAGACCCCCAACAGTGCCTCCCAATTCATGCAGGTTTATCGCATATTCTCGATCATCCTCTTATATTTTCTGGATACATTTTCTTGGTAAATCTGTCCATTTTATGCTGCTCTTTTGCTCCCAGTTTTCACTGTCGGGGACTGCAGTTTGATGCAACTTTGATCACAAAAGAAATTTAGGAATCATATCCTTGTGAAGTGAAAATGTTTAATTTCAAAGACTTGGACAACTGCACACATAAGTTGGACATGTATGCAAAGATGCAGTTTTGCTTGTGGGATCTTTTCTTTTAGACCTCAATGATCTTATTCAATTTTGTCACTACGTGAATCATCCATCTATGAGTAGAGATACATGGTAGCGGAAGTATTATTGTTTTCAGCAAGCATAGATTTAGGGTATTTTCAAGTACAAATTAGGATTCATTTAGGTTAAGAATATCTGGAAGTAAAAAAATTTTAACTTTTCTAATTGTGCTATATGTCAAACATGTATTACTATCTTGGATGCTTGTGTTCATAATGTTTCTTTCATCTGCATAACTCCTTCTATTCTCTTTGTT
Source organism: Aleurites moluccanus (assembly GCA_948193065.1). Taxonomy (NCBI): domain Eukaryota; kingdom Viridiplantae; phylum Streptophyta; class Magnoliopsida; order Malpighiales; family Euphorbiaceae; genus Aleurites; species Aleurites moluccanus. Next base: position 25,323 of record CANXYC012051031.1, on the reverse strand, counting down.
TATATGTATACAAAATTAGGCTACGAGTAACTCTGAGTGCAACTCACACAACAGATGATTTGAAGGAACTGATAGCTGCTTTGTCCTGCTGCATCAACATTCAAGAAATTGGCAATCGCTGCCATAGCTTAAATGGCTATGCTAGACTCTAGAAATTGAGCTGGTTCGTCGTATTATTTATCTAAAATAGTAGAGCGAGGAGTGTTTGATATATATATATATATATATATATATATATATATATATATATATATTTATCTTGGTCTTCCCTTTCACAGTCATTCGGGATTCGTCTGATAGCAAGGCAAAGGAGGTAGTAGCACACTCATTTTGTGTGCAGCGGAGATCATTAGGTCTTGTTAAGAAGATTTATCATTTAGTTTCTTTTTCTGCTTATTGTTCTCTATGTATTTCTTTGTGAAAGTTTAGTATGAGAATTAAGTTGATAATATAGCAAAGCAATTAAATGTAAATTGTGCTTATACAATAGTCTAGGGGCCTGGGCAAACCTACTTTGCTTTAAAAGAAGAAAAAAAATGATTATATATTCTTCATGGATATGTCTGCAAGTGCAACTGTAAATGTAGCAGAAATTGCAAATTCTTAAGAGTCATTTGTTCATGGTCCTTGAATGCATCAAAAAATCAAAATGATCAAAGGGTAATTTTACTGTGAAATTGAGGAATTATTAATATTTTTTAACTAAGTAAAATCTATCAATAGTTAGACTTGTTCGCGGATTGAATTAAGTCATATATTTAAATTTGTGAAAAAAAAATTAAGGATTGAATATATTAAATTTTTAAAAATTTTGGCATTTTATAAAATTCAAATTCATTCTGCCAACCATATCTATAAATATGTTGTAGTTAATTTGAGTAGATAAAAGCCACAAGTGAATGTAGTGAGATTATTTTAAGAGTGGATGGAATTAAAAATAATAATAAATTGTTTTATTAGGCGACGATAAACAAATTCAATAAGCGACAAATTCCCTCCTATGGTTGTGTAGTTTAGGTTTCTCCAATAATCAAACGCAACAGTCGTTTAGTACTTTATTTAATTAATAATATATTTTGAGAAAGTGGCACCACTTTTCGCTTTTTGACTCCCTTAATACTTTGTCACTCTCAAAAAAAATAAAATAAAAATCCCCTATTTCTCTCTCTCTCTCTTTCTCAGTACAGGTGGCGGACATGATGGAGAGACCCCCAATATACCTTTTACTGTACCTCAAGCATTGCCTTTTACAAAGAAACAGTTCCGTGTTCCTGGAAGAAACCTTGGAAAACCTTTCTTCACATCAAGCAAAAGTTTAACAAATCATAACATAGTGATTTGTCATAGGACCTTAATTACACCATAAAAAAAAAATACTGCTTGGGTCCTGAGCTTGAAGCCTCTAACTATGTTGTGAAACACTTTGCATCATATGCTTCAGACTTTTTGAGGGTCACTTTTGTTGAAGAAGATTGGAGTAAGCTTCCTGCAAATGCCATTTCCACAAGTATCCAGCAAGGTATTTTCGCAAAACCTTTTAGAACTAAGATATATGACGGGACATTGTCTATTACTCGAGATGGGATTGTGGTTGGAGCTAAAAGGTTTGAATTTCTGGCTTTCTCAGCTAGTCAACTGCGATCAAGTTCTGTTTGGATGTTAGCTTCTAATGATAATGTGAAAGCAGAACATATTAGTTAATGGATGCGGTTGTTTTAATAAGATAAGCAGTATTTTCAAATGTGCAACGAGGATGGGTCAATTATTCAGTGCTTCTAGGCAAACTTTTGATGTTCCCGCACAAGATGTAGAGATTATTCCTGACATTGAAATTTCTTCTGATGACATTGGCTACTGCTTCTCTGATGGTATTGGCGAAATTTCTCTTTGCTCGGCAGGTCGCTCAAAAATGCGGATTGAATCATACTCCCTCAGCTTTTCAAATTCGATATGGTGTCTTTAAAGGTGTAATTGCTGTTGATTGTAATTCTTTCAGGAAGCTACCTTTACGTATTAGTATGCTTAAATTTGAATCGAAAAACAAGAAGTTAGGTCTTGTTTAATTATGAAAAATATTTTTTATTTTAATTTTTAGTTTTTAGTTTTTTTTTTTAAATCGAAAATTAGAAAATAAGAAAATATGGTTAAATTCTTTTTTATTTAAAATTTTCTTTATTTTTTATTTTTATTTTTATTTTAGATATTTCTTTTTTTTATCAAATATATAATTATTACTTTTCATAAATATTTATTTAAAAAAAATAAAAAATATCATAAAATAATTTTTCATAATATAATTTAATTTTAGAAAACTTGAAAAATTATTTTCAAATTTTTTATTTAGAAAATTTTGATAATTAAATATTAATTTTCTATTTTATTGAAATAATTTTTCAGAAAATAGTTTTTGTTTTTCGCAATTAAATGTCACTAAATGGAGTGATTCCTTGACTCTCTATTTAAATCGAGGGATAGTTACCCTCGTCTACCTGGGAGTGAAGGATAAAGTATTTGAAGGTTTGCAACATCAATAATTGCGTCTCCTTGCCAGAATGCTGAATAATAGAGAAGCTGCTTTCGATATCTTAGAGAACTTGGCTTGGGCTGATTCAAAGAACATTCTGGAAAGATGTTGCTTCAAGGTTATGAGCCCAATGCGGAACCTTACCTATCAATAATGCTTCAAGCTTATCATGAAAACTTGTTAGTGGAATTGAGAAGCAGGTGTCGAGTATTTGTCCCAAAAGACTCCTTATTTCTTATGTTATATCATGTAAAGTTGACAGCATAACTAATGTACGTTAGCCTATAATAATCTGTTACTGAGTTTGATGAGTAGATCGCGAGAATAAAAAAATGGTCAAACATTAACAAGTAGTTAAGTAGGAGTCCAATAAAACCTTCTCACGACAGAAAATAAAAATCTGAGAGGTTTAGGTCTTCACACAGGTTCGTTATCTATATTGGAGTTACGCACTGACCTCCAACATAATAAAATAATCAAACCCACGCATAGCTTATTACCTTAATTTGATCTGTTCAGACCAAAAATTTTCAAAAGATATTATTATATATTAATTAATCAGATAAAATTAATATAATTGTGTATGATTACAATGAAATTTATCATTCTAAAGAGTAAAAGAAAAATCATTACGTTTTGCCTGTATAAGTAATAATTTTAGCTCATTGCCACTACTTGTCCAATTGTCAATTGCCCCCTGATATAAGTAAGCAATCAAGTCTATAAAAACTGTGGGTTTGAGATGAGGTAGAAGGAAACTAATTATCTAAATAGGAGTTTGATAGTGCCATGTTAAGAATATTACAGAATATCCAGTGAGGATTAATAATAAGTATGATTGCACTTGTAATAGATAAAGATTTAACTTTTTTGGTAATAAATATTATTATTAATAATATAATAAAATATTATAAATTAATAATGTTGAAATTCATAAAATATTTATTAATTAATTTAATCTATTAATTTAAATTAAAATTAAAAAAAAATTATAATATAATAAAAATAAAATTATTATATAATAAAAATTATTAATTTATCAAATATACAAAATCATCATTTATATTTTTATTTATTATACATGCCTGAACTAAAAATAAATAAATTTAATTAAAAAATTATTATATAGGGAAATACCAACAAAAGCTTGCTTTTAATCCTAGACGCAAATCTCCATCTTTACACGCTTACATCAAATACAACAAAAAAACTCTAAAAAAAAACATTTATTTATATTATTATTATTATTAAAACAAATTCTTAAACAATTTGACTGATTAGCAGAGTTAACGCCGCCAAGTCAACACTCCAGCTGTTATCGAAAGCACATCAGCGCAGATTTTGTTGTTTCCCCCCTCACTGCCACGTCATTATTACGAGAAGCGTCCATAGCCAACGGCTTACCGGAGCCGGAAACAGAAGCGTACCGGGAAGAGAAATCTCGAAAACCGCCGTAATCATCATCCTCATAGAAATCACCGTTTTGTCCTCCAGGGCCTTCATCGAAGTTCAAAGCATAACCCAAAGGATCATACTGGAATTTCCCATGTCTACTATTACCACTACCTCTGTTGTTTCTATTAAATCTCCTGATAAAAGTTTTCCACTTAGGCCCAGCGACGATCTCCGACCACTCTCGTATCTTCTTAAAAGCCCTAACGCCTTTAGACCACCATGGATTATAATCGTCGCCATGACTTTTTGAAGATCGGAATTTCTCCCACCAGGCGACGCCGACTCCGGAAGACCGGCGAGAACCGAAGCAAGAGAAACAGAAGCAACAGCGGGTGTTTGCGAGGAAAGATTTGGAAGATAGCTCTGGGTCTCCATGTGCCATTTCTGGATCTTCTATACAATACCCATATGTATAGAGGGAGAAAATCGTGTTGTATGTGCAGAGACTTTATGTGTGAAAAACAAATTGTAACGGAGCGTCACCGGAAACCGAGAAGTGCCGGTTACAGTGGCAATAACACTGGCGTTATTGCTTTAACTCAACTGTGGCCAACAGTTGAGTTAAAGCAATTACCTTTATCATGCCAATACCTAACAATTAAAGGAGGTGACACTCAAGGATTAGCAATTAGCAATTAGAAATAACATCAAATAAGCCATGACTTTTTCAAAACATTTGTACCTCCCCTTTAAAATAAGAAATATAATTCATTCAACAATAAATTCTTTTTTATTAAATTAATAGAAATATAATTATATCTTTATAAATTATTAAAAATGGTTTAATTAATTAAACTAGATGGTCATGACATTATAGAAATTAAGTCCATTTTTTTTCCCAAATAACATATTAATCCATTTATAATTTAAATTACTGTATATATATTCTAAAAATAGGAACTGAGTAAAGGATAGAATAAGGGAAAAAAAAAAACAAAAATAATTAACAAGCTCTAAACTTGTTATTATCAAAGTAATAATTTTAATTTTTTTAATTAATTTTATTCGACTTTTTCTCAATGTCAAATTGAATTGAGATAATATTTTTTAAAGGTTGTTTTGCATTTTGTATAAATATAATGCATGCGTTTTATTATTCTTTTTGACTTGAATACTTTCTATGTATTTCTTCAATTATAATTTTTGTGGTATTAAATTAATTTATATAAATGATAACTTATTATATGTTTGATTTAATTCTATCAAGAAATTTATTTAATTTGCAAATAAATTTTAAATAAAATTTATTTACAATTAAATTCTCATATTTAATATATTAAATAATAAATATATAATTTATTATAAATGAAATAAATATCATATTTGATATAATTTTAAAATTTATTTTAATATTTTATTTGGTAAAAAATATTCCTATAAGTAAACTATTAAAAAAAAAGACATGTTTATGATAGATAGTATTTATAAAATATTAAAGTTAATAAAAATATTTTAATTTTTTAAAATTTATTGATTTAAAATTATAGAATTCAATTAGAAATATAAATTATTTTTATAGGTTTTAATTTAATTATTTCTAATTTCACATATTTAATTATTTAAAATTTTAAATGAATTTATATTTAAAACAAACACAAAAATATAAATTTATAAATAAATTTTATGAAATTCATTTATATCAAAAATTGTGTTAAGAAAATTAAATCATAATCTAAAATATATTGAATATAATTACACAAATTATAAAAACTAATATTAGTTACAAACAATAATCAATAAAACAATTAATTCTTTATTCATGAAAAGATGCATATTCTCAAGATAAAGTTAAGACATTTTCTTTAAATTCTTTTACATTTTGTTATATTCAAACACTCTCCCAAAATTAAGTTAAGACATTTTCTTTAAATTCTTTTACATATTGTTATATTCAAACACTCTCTCAAAATTATTTATTTATAACGCAAACCTTTGTTACAATTAAAAATATATAAATAAATATTTTTTTGTTTATTATAAATTAGAAATATTTATATTTAATAAAAAAATATTTTATTTAAATAAAAGATATTTAAATAAGACTATTTTAATTAACTTTCTTTTTAATATATATATATATATATATATATTCCCCTCTGCAAACATTAAAATCCTAGATCTCCATGCATAGTCAATGCCTTTTAAATTGAAATATGGGTTAATTTTTTTTTTTTTTTCGTAAAATTATTCAATATACTTAATTATTTTTGACCTTTCAAAAATATATTAATTTTTCCTGACGAATGTCCTATCATGCCAGTACACCTTTCTGTCTAATTTTGTCATTAGTCAATTCTAAAATAATTAATAATAGTAATAAAAATACAGAAATGTTTTTACCTTTTATTTTTAATTAATTATATTTTATTTTTATTTTAAAAAAAAATTAGGTTAAAAAATTTATTTTCATATTTTTTAATAAATTTGAAAATAAAAATATTTTTTATTTTTCATTTTAAAAAATAATTTAAGTAGAAATTAAATTATTTCTTCTTAAATTTTTTAATATAAATAAAAAAATTCATTTTCATATTTTTGACAAATTTGAAAATAAAAAGAAAAAATATTTTTTACTTTTTATTTTCAATTTTTTTATTTTTTAAAAAAAAAATAAAAATATTTGTATTTTTAAAGTAGTCAAAAAATATAAGAAAATGCATTTGTTAACCATAAAAAATATTTTTTTAACTAAAAAATGATGTAATTAATTAAAAATAAAGGACTAAAATATTTTTATATTTTTAATTGAACAAAAGCATATAGTAGTATATTATAACATTCGTCAGGGAGTTAATATATTTTAAAAAATCAGAGAAAATTAATATATTAAATCATTTTACAAGGGGAAAATTATAATTAACCCTTCTAATATTTAAGGAATATAAATACCATAAGAGACCATTGAATTCCAAAGTAAAATTAAATTAAATTAAATACTTTATCTTATAATTTAACTTATCATGATATTTGATCTGCATATTAATTTCAGGATTATTCTGATATTGAATATATAACAAATTTAAAGGACTCAATTTATGGATCATACTAATTCAAACACCATAGACACAATGTGAGCAATTCATTTACTTTCACCACCACAAATAATAATACTATCCATTCAATATTCACGGATTTAATGTTGTTATATAACATTTTAATTTCCTTCAAATATTTAATATAAAGAATAGTATATATATATTTATTTATTTATAGCAAAGATGCATCTAGTTCAAAATAATGAATTTAATTTCACGGATTTCATTACATATATATAAATAAAAACACTCAAGTTGGCTATATTTAAATTTCTATTACCATACATTTTGACAATCCCATAAATTTCAACATATATGAGAGTAACATTAGGAAGGTTATAATTATATATGCTTGAAAGCCAAGGAGACAAGCTCTTCTCCTAAAATAATTCCAAAATGAAAGGATATTTCAAAACTTAAGCACCTAATTCATTCGATGTTGTCAAATTCTATCCTTAGGGCTCATATGACTGGAGAAACTAATTAGTTATACAGCAGGTAATGTGCTTATCAGCTTCTTAGATTTAATTAACTACAAAGTTTTTCTCATATTAGCAGTGAGAGATCATATATTCCCAGAAAGGATTCATTCTAGCTTAAGAATATACAATTTCTAGCAGCCTAATTATTTTCATCAGAACTTTGCCAATTAGTCCTGGGTCTCTTTGACAAACTGAATGATTTTCCAGGGAAAAATCTAGCTTTTTTATATATTTTTGACACAATAAAACCCAATATAAACGCATGCACGAACATAAACACAGAAAGAGGAGCATCATGCCATGCCCAAAATAAATGGAAATATGCATATAAGCAGTGGTAGATTGAAAGTTCAATGGTATTCAGAACAAATACTGCATCCATAGTCATACATGTAACCCGAACATATGTTCTTGTAAGAATGCCTTTACTGCCATCACTTGAGCAACAGAATAGAGGAATCATACCTAGAGAAAGAGGTTACCCAGCGAAATGTCTATATCATAGATCAAGTATAGGAATACTCGACTCAGATCTTCATACTCAGAAAATAAATGTTTGTTAAGTTTATGTTTCAAAAACTTATTTATTTTACTTTCACTGTCTAATTTCATATAAGAATCAATTCTACTTCTTTCCTAAAATTTCATCAAAAAACGATCTCCAACCATCTTAAACACACAACTTAAATGAGATACTGAGAACACAAACAACATAAAAGGGTACATGGAGAACAGAACTATTACTTATGATATAACCAAGCATACAACATCTCAGTAAAGAGTCAAAACAGCAAACTTCTAATCACAAACCACTAATCACAAACCACTTTAGCAATCAGGTCAATCTAGAACACTATAACATAATAGCAAGTATTCTAATAACAGAACGCTCAACTTACAAAGAAAGAGCTTTTCCAGTCTTATCAATATGAACATCCCAGAAAACACTGCCAGCATTATCAGACTTGCCAGTATCAATAGCAATAGCACCAACCATTGCCCTGAAAGCACCACAAACCACTGAGGGGGTGGTTGAATTAGACCTAGGAGAAACTCTAACCACCTTGTGCAACCCCATTCGCATTCCATCAACAGCACAAGAAGTTTCCACTTTGGAGATCTCAGAAATGCGGCGGTTCAATTCTTTGGGGGATATATCAATGTCCTCATCGATGAAAAGCAGAGATACAAATGCGTCAATGACATTGATACCCAGAATGCTCAATACCTTATTGTTCTCTTCAGAGAATGAAGGGTGTGTCATTGCACGGCGGAGAAGACCAATGTTCAGGAAAGTATAGCTACAGGTTAAGTAAGCAAGAAAAAGGAATTAAATTTATTCAAATAGAGTAAATACCCATTACTATGGTATTAATAAAGATTTCAATTTTCCCAGATTTTCTAGGCAAACAAATAAAGCGAGTGTTATAGAAAACGAAAAACGAAAGTGGGTAGATTAGAGAACTTGCTTGATCTTCTTCTGTAGCGATTCAAGAGCAGAATCAAATGGTGATGAAGAGGGTTTCATCATCCGATAATCGCTCTCGTTTGCAGAGCAAACCTGCAGGAATTCTAATCAAATATATACATACATACCCACAACGATATATCTCTAAAAATTTCGCCTTTCCGTTTTACTGATCACCATCAGTACCCAAACAAAGATTATAGGAATTGAAACAGAAATTAAATTGTACCTGGGAAAAAAATAATGCCACCAGCGCCAAGACGATAAGGGCGAAAAAGCCAGTGAAGCGACGAGAAGCCATTTCTTTTTAAATTTTGTTTTCACCCTTGGAATTATGTTTTCGCTGGTTTATTCTGCTATCTACATCTAGCACTGTGAGCCAAGTTAAAAGATTCCCCCACAGTAAAGTTGAGCCTAAATCTTTCAATTGCTCCTCACAGCACTTTATGCTGTCGTTTTCTTAACGAATGTCGTTTCTCAACCCATGTCCTAGATGGTCTAAGTCGAAATTGCTATTGCATCAAATTCTTTCAACATAAGACTTTTGATTTTAACAACTTGAATTTCTCTTGATATTATTTTTCCATATATCAAAACTTTCATTTTAAAGATGAGAAATTGATCTTAAATTTATAACCTCTTTCATTACCATTAATATTAAAAACAAATGTTAAAATGTGTAAATAATCAATCTTGTGCGTATGCTGACAAATAAAATGGAAAAAATTGAGCATCTCTTATCTAAAAAGAAAAAAAGCATTGACACACAGAATGCCTTTGTATATATAAGCAAAAACCATTTCATGTATACAAGAAAATTCTCTCTTCATCAGTATGGCATCTAAATCTGTTAACTGCACAAGAATCTTTCCTTCCACAACACAACATACATACACCAGCCCTCATCCTCCTGCAATCTAGAGATAAAAGAGGGCCAAAAAAGTATGCCGATGATCCTAGCCTGCAAATAACTGAAAGGCAGTGTTGTTGTGAGGCCCCAGTACGAAATAAATAGCAACTAGAATTGTTAGGGTCCCTTTGAGTTGTATCAAGAAGTAATGCATTCTTTTCCATTCAAGTCATTGCACTTCTTTAACTTGTATCATCAGTGCACCAAACGGCCGCATTTTATCGCCTTTCAAAAAATATTATCGAAATAAACCTGTACTTCTGCACTGTATCTCGACTTTGAACTTGAAGCAGTGGCCAAACCTTGAAGCAATGCCAGTACATCAACAGTATCATCTAGGTAGTACCTAGCTTTGCTAGGTTTTTGGCCAACGGTGCAAGCAAAGATCTCTGGAGCTGAAGAAAATAACAAACTAGAAGCTGTATTTGATATGCTTTCAAACATGTCTTCATCTGATCTATCATCTCCAATGCACATCACAAAGTCTGGGGATTTCCCATTAGTGATCATTGCAGAAAGAACTTTTTCTGCAACAAAACCTTTAGTGACTCCCTGCATATTAATTGGCCCATATTAGACCTTTTGCCACAAGAACACCAGATATGCAGAAAACTTGATACTTAGCCCAAGTGTTATCCTCTGTATGGGCCGTATGATTGGACTAAATGATCAACATTACTGTAACTAATTATTAGACAAAAGGAATGCATACCTGTGGCTTTACTTCAACAATATGCTGACCCCTCTTGACAACTACTGGCTCATTTGCAAGGACACTTTCAAGATGATCTAATAGTTCCTTGGCCTGGCAAGATCCAAAATCTGGATCAGCGTCTTGATGGTGCCATACCAAGGCACTCTCCTTTGTCTCTATATATGAACCATCAGTTGCTTCAGTATACAATTTCATCACAGGTTCTGCAATTTTTTTCCAATCAAAATCCACTGCCAAGCAACTAGTTTCCCAATTGGACATCCTATTCCACCTACAGGAACAAAGATCAACCTTGATAACAAAGGAATTGCTACATGTTGCAAATTATATTATGACTGCAAGTTTCATTAATATGGTACATACTATTCCTAACAACATACCTCATAAAGAATCCATGTTCAGCTGCTATGCCCAGATTCTCGCATTGAGTAAACCAATCACTAAGAGAATCTTTCCCCCTGCCACTAACTATAAACACAGTGTTTTTTGGGTCACTACAGAGGTTGTTCAGAACAGATATGACTTCAGGACTCGGGGTTTTAACAATGGAAGTTTGAGGTACCACTGTTCCATCATAATCCAAAAATATTGCCCTCCTATATGTCCTATTGTATGCAGAAACAATATGGTCATTGGAAAGCTTCCTAAAGCTTGGTGAAAGTGACAAAATTCTAAAATTCAGACCAAAACCAATGCCCCAGCAACGTCTACTATAGTGATCTTTGCACGCTCGCTCCAAGTCCTGCATAAAACTACGAGCCCAATAAGCCACATCATGAGAGCTAATATATCGATAGTGCTTCTCATGCCTCAATTGCTTCTCTAAAGCAGGCATTGTGAGGGCCAGATTTAATGCATCAGCTACAGCTTCAACATCCCAAGGGTTGACCCTTATTGCACCACTCAGCGATGGCGAGCAACCAATAAACTCTGAAAGAACAAGAGTACTTGCATGAGGTGATCCAGAAGCAACTCCCAGAGCTTCATCCATTTTGGGAGACCCCTGCCTACAGACAATGTACTTATATGGGATCAGGTTCATTCCATCTCTCACTGCATTTACAATGCAACATTCAGCCAATGCATAGTAGGCCGTTTTCTCATAAAATGGTACATGACGGTCAATCAGGACCACTGGTTCATAACCTGGATAACCAAAGATACTGTTTATCCTTTTTGTAATCAAATATGTCTCCTTTCTTGCTTCTTGTACATCTTTCCCTGAGCTCCTTGCAGGATTTACAATTTGGACCATGACAACTTTTCCCCTCAGCTCAGGATGCTGCTGCAAAAGTTGTTCCATGGCTAATAATTTCAGACTAATGCCCTTGAAAATATCCATGTCATCAACTCCAACAACAATCTTTTTCCCCTCAAACTGTTCTCGGATTTCTTTGACCTTGATGGAAGAAGATGGGTGATTTAGAGCCGATTCAAGTCGGCCCATATGAATTCCCACAGGCAAAATTTTGATGTACACTGTGCGGCCAAAATACTCAAGCCCAATATGACCACGTTTTGATTCATAATCAAGGCCCAACATTCGGCTACAACAGGAAAGAAAGTGGCGAGCATAATCAAATGTCTGGAAACTAATTAAATCTGCATTCAGCAGTGCTTTCAGAATTTCATCTCTCACTGGCAGAGTTCGGTAAATTTCTGATGAAGGGAATGGGCTGTGAAGGAAGAAGCCAAGCTTAACACGATAGAAATGCTTCCTCAAGAAAGTAGGAAGAACCATTAGGTGATAGTCATGAATCCAAACGTAATCATCTTCAGGATTGATTACCTCCATAACCTTATCTGCAAAAATTTTATTAGCGGAGACATAGGCCTGCCACAGCAACTTGTCAAAACGATTGCCATTATCAGGGGACATGGGCAACATGTAATGGAAAAGAGGCCATAAATGGTGCTTACAGAAACCATGGTAAAAATTTTTTTGAATATCAGGAGGAAGAAATGTAGGTACACAGTTAAATTCCTCCAGCAAAATCTGGGAAACTTCTTCTTGTTCACTTGTATCTACATCAGCCTTCAGAGATCCCACATAAACAACCTCTGTATTAATTGAAAATCCATCCTTCATTTGTAACAAGAGTGAATCCTCGTCAAAACTGAATGACCATTTGCTCGTTTTTAAATCCTTTTGAGCGAGTATAGGAAGAAAATTTGCCACCATAATCTTCTTCTTGCGGCATCCAGATGATGGGGCCTCTGAATCTCCATCATTGCTACCATCACCATCGGTATCGGAAAAAATTCCTGGAACAGTCATCACCCTTGGAAGAGATCTGGGAGTTTGAGGAAAATTCAGCATATCTCCAGAAGCTAAGTCCAACAAATTTATGCAAGATCTTGACATCATTGTTGCCAGCTTTAGTTTTAGTGTTTCAGGATGTTTATTTAGAGCTATGGAGATAATGTAGGATCAATGCCTTGGTTAGTTGCTTCCTTCCAAACAAGAGGTTGAGAGGCCAAAGTGCAGAGAATTAAATACCTGCAGGTATGAAGAGAAAACAATTTTAGCTACAATGATAGCATACAAGAAAATATATGAATTGAACGAGAATGATGTGATGTTACAGATTTTTCCTATGCTTCTTCCCTCCTGTGGGTAAATGCTTCTTACTGCCCTTTTTACCAACTATTGTTAACATAAACACAGAATTTCACATGCTCTAAGGTATAACTGATAGCAATGGTTTTAAATGCTTTAGTTACCAAATTGAAGCTCGCAATGTGGCATCCCAGAAAAAAGAGTAAGAAATTTAATTAGTTTCCCCATATGCATAAGCTTAATACGTAATTACCATAAATGCAGTTCCATACTAGGTAATCAAGCCTTTCAACCATTTCAAGTTAAGAAGCGGGAATAGCAAAGGTTCAGAACCAAAGCTAAGATAAGAAGCAAGACAGACCTAGCTGTTATTAACATTTCACAGATACAGTCACAAGAAATACAAACTTGAAAGGGAAAGGAAAGGAAAGGAAGTCTATACTTTGGTTTCTCTGTCAAATACAGACATAATGAGACTTGCAAGATCTCAAGGCCATGGTATTCTTATATCTTAAAAAAACAACTAGATGATCTGTAAACATTAAACAAGAGCTAACTGGTTGACGAAAAGCCACTAGGGATCGGCAATACATTCCAATCCAATCTCATGAATTCAACTATAATCAATCTCATAGATATTTGATTTTGCTGACAAAAAATTAGTTCATAACATTTTAATTGATTTAAAGGAAAAAACAAATAAATTTACACAGCAGTATGTTAAAGATAAAGAAAAATGGCTACACACAAAAATTATTCATATACAAACCGAGTTTCACTAGCTCAAAAGCAGGCAACAGATTTTGCTAGAATTGAAGAATATCATTCTTAGGATCATGTAAACACAAAAGAATCAGTTCACTAAAAATTCACGGTCGAGTTCTAGAATATAAAGTGCGCAAAGTGAAAATGGCAAATATTTTCTACTAATTGATAAGGAAACCACAACGATTACTTTGAATACACAATAACCTTCTTACACATGCCTTCGTAGTATTAGGTTCCAGCGAAACCATTAAATTACATGATCTGTCTTCCAATTATAACTATGACCATAGGGCTACATTTTGGTAAGTTAGATGGGTAAATAATGGAGTTCATGCCTATCTCGTTTTCCATTGGGATCATTACAACTCAGCCGGAAAAAAAAAAAAGAAAAGTAAAATTAAAAAAATTAATAAAAGCATAGGAAATAATTGAAGAATGAAAAGGACTTCATTTCTATGAATTTTCATAGAATCTTTTTTTCTGCATAAAAATAGCTACCCAAAATACCACAATACTTGTGGGGTAGGGTTCAGCTACAAGGGTCAATTTCCTTCATTCCACCCGGTTTATGGCTACAAAACTCGAATCATCAGAATCTCAACATTGTTCGTTTGATATAATTATCACATAACCAATGATGGATACAAGAAGAAAATTTGTGAAATGCAGAAGATAGGATTTCATACAGCCATTTATGAGGTATATTCCTTATGGTGATAATTGTTGAACTCTTAAATTAATCAAAATAAATAAAGAGATAGAAAAGATTATTTTCATCACATTTATTGGCATACGCTACTTTTATTTCGAGATTCTACAGCAGGGCTTTATCTGTAGCAGCTAAAATTGATTTGTCATAAGGACCACAGCTAAACTGGGTAACATCTCAATTCATGCATAAATGCCTCTTATCCTGAAATTTACATTTCTTTCGTTAGAAAATAAATTATTTTAATCCAAAACCAGGCACAAAAAGAAATTCCATGCTAACATTTCCTATCTAAAATTTCAATATACTTCATGCCTTATCAACTTTTATGCTTTTGACTTTGGCAGCTTAAGAACTTGAATATGTCTTAAAGATAGAAGAGAAAAAAAAAAGTAAAAAAAGAACTTTCAATCCTGAAACTATGACAGGCACAGTGAAAGGGGAATACAAAGAGAGATGAATGAAAGAACAAGAAGAGGTTTCTTAGAAGAAAAGTGAACCCCTTGAAAAAAAAATTGCCCATTACGCAGAGACAAAAGAAAGAGGGATGGTGATCACATGGAAAAGAATATTACTTAAATTTAGGTAGAAAAAAAAAATAAAACTTCATAGCCATATCCATAACATTAGATCTCAGTATTCATAATCCAACAATGCAAAAGGCCAAAACTTTTACCTGAAAGAATTGAAACTGATTTCTCCTAACTAGCTGTCGAGTAAAACAGGGAACCAATATTTCCTGCCAAAATAAAAATTCAGAGAATCAATGAAACCAAAAAAAAAAAACAGAGTATTTGGTTGGTGAGAAACGACTGTAAATGCCAAGAGAAACCCAGAAACCTTCCAATCCCAGGAACCCATTACTTTCTTCCCTTCCTTCACCACAGTTTTCCCCCCCAGAATCAAACAAATGTCAAGAAAGTATTAAGAAAAATGATTTAAAGAACACAGGAAAAAAAAAGGATAATGTGAAAGGACTTACAAGAAAAACAAGAAGCAAAGTATCTGTCCAAGAAATTAAAGAATGTGATATGTTATTGCTAAAAGTGGATTTAGAAATATAATCAATATTGGATAGAGGATTGAGAAGGGCAGGTGTTACTTGTTAGGTTCAAAACCGGTGAGATTTTGAGAGTTTATTTATGATTTTGAAACCGACTAAAACCAAAAAAGAAATTAAAAAAACAATGAAATTCAAGAAATATGAAACAGGGAAGATAAAAAGAATTAATTAATTAAAATTTAACAAAGATAATTATAAGTTTCCGTTTGGTTTGGTGTTTGTTGATTCAACAAAGGAAGCTGAAATGGATTAAAACGTAGAATATAAAAAGTCAAAAAAGAAACTTTGATTTATTTATTTATGTTCAGAGATTTTAGAGAGAGAAAGAGACAGTATGAGTACAGTTAGATTGTAACTATGGTTGGTCTTACGTTATAGTCTTATAGGGCTGTCTTCCCTCATTGCCCTTATCTTTTACCATCTTATTACGGTACTGCCCCTTGAGTTTTCCAGAATTTTGTCTCCCGTTAATTACTCAAAAACCTTTTATATGTATATATATTTTATTGAAAAATAATATATATTAAAAAATAAAACCCTACATGAGAAATCAGCAAACGAGAGGTGTGAAAAAAAAAAATTAAAAGAGTAATATATGATTATTGTACTAATTAAAAACTTATCCAAATTCTATAAAATAAAAAAATTAAAAGTGTAATATATGATTTTTTTTATTAAATTGGATTACATATATCATGAAAAAAAAAATCTTATAAATAATATGTGACTCACAATTAATAATAATAAAAAAAATAATTTAAAACTATAATCATTAATAAAAGTAATTCCAACCAATCAATTCAATTTTTATATTTATTATTTTCATCATTATTATGTAAGGGCGTTTTACAATGTCAAAAAGATTTTAGTATTAAATTTAATATTTTTGGAATCAAACTTTTAAAATTAATTATAACAGAGGTTTAAAATTTTATAAATAATGTAAGAATTTGATGGATGAGTTTTTTTTTATATAAAAAATTTATGCAATAATAATAATAAATATTTAATTCAGAGAATATAAAAAATTAGTAAAATTTTTTTATCTATCAATATGTTCCTCCTACTCTAACATTTATATATACTATAGATTAAGATATTTTAGATTATTAATTATAACCTATATGTTTTATCCTCACAAACTAAAAACAATACAAACTCTAAAGTATATTAATTATGGTTAAGAGTTACATGCAAAATCTTTTGTGTAATCCTAATATATTTATATGACTGTGTCCATATGTTTTTCTCCTTTTATTTTTTTGGTTGAACTTTTTCTTGTTTTCTTAAAGTGGCTAATTAATCAACCATGTGAAACTTAAATATGATTTTTTTTTTTATTTCTATAAGATTTAAAAATAAATAAAGAAATAAGGAGAAAACCAGTAGTGAGAATGCATATTGTTCTTCATTGACTTGTGTAAGAATATGTTTATGGAAGAAATAAAGAAAGTGGGATGGAGTTAAGAATTATATGAATTGTGGATAAAATAAAAGGGAACCACACACCTAACAGTTTAGGTACCCAAAGTGAGTCTTCAATGTATCAATAAAAAACATTATCTTTTAATATATAGTGTTATCTGTTCTGACATATTCTATTGTTCCTATAATTGAATTATACACTTTCCTTATTTAAATTATTTTCTACGCACATGTTGATAAACATAGACTTAGCCCCCACCTCCTCTTCTTCATTGAAACACAAAATCTACCCATGGCTAGGTTTAGGTATGGTTGAGTTGGAAACCAAATTGATTAATATAAAATTGAAATAGATTTTTTTTTTTTAGCAGTATAATAGTGCGAGACTCGTATATCGATATGTATATGTATATATTAATTTTATGTATACTGTATATGTATGTATATATATATATTATTCAATATACTAATAATAATACTTGAAGAATATAATAAAATTAATTAATGATTTTCCATTAAAAATAATTATTTTTCAGATACAAATTTGATTTTTTTTTTTTTTTTCATGATCTCGTTTTCTTTCGGTAGGGATTGCATCTTTGACTATTTAGGTAAATTTACAATAACTCAAAACGTTCCTTTGTATCAACTTGTATTCACTTATTTATTGTTTAGTATTGTAATCTCCTATAATAATTTTTTAATCAAACATTTAATATAATTAAGTTTAAACATAGAATTAATTTATAATCGATAAAATTTAATTTTTATGTAAATTTTTATCGATGGGAGTGAAATAAAAAAAAAATATGAAAAGTTAAATAGATATCATAAATGTTATGAAATAAATTAACACCAACAAAATCTTAGTAAATTCTTTTATAGAAAAAAAAAATTGAGAAAACTATAATCAAAACACACACAATAAAAATAACATTATCCTATTTGATTTTTTTATAAGTGTTATGATTTTATATAATTTTGAGAATATTAACCTCAAAAGTTAATTATTGAAATTGAAAAATTTAATTATATATAAATTAATATAATATCTTATATTTAATTTATATGAGATTTATATATTAATAATTTATTCAAGTAGTAATTGGATAAAAATAATTTTTTATTAAGACAAAATAATATTTGTAAATGAACAATGAAAATTAAATTAATATAATTAAAAGCCTGATAAAGAGAAGCTCATGTGATAAATATAAATTTATAATGAAAATTGAATTAAAAAGAGATGGCTTGATATAATTAAAAACCTTACACGTACTAATAAATAAATTTAAAAGTCTGAATTCAAAACAACTGAAAAAAATCATTATGAAATAAGAATTGAAATCAAATTAAAATCAAAATATATTGAAAATTTAAATTTTAGTACGAATTATGATAAAATAAGAATATTTATTATTTTTTTACTATGATATCATTTTATAAATATTGAGAATTTATATAATCTTAAAAGTCAATTATTAAGATTAAAATATTTAATTATATATGTCAATATACTTAATTCGTCCGAAAAAAATATACCTATTTTTATTTCTACACAAATTTAAAAAAATAATTAATTTAATTAAAATAATAATTATTTAATCTTAATTTTACAAACTAATAAAGTTTTATTATCAATAAAATTCTCATTTTATACTAAGTCTCGCCATTTATAAAATTTTAGTCAATAATTTAAATAAAAAAAATATAATAATTTAATAAATTAAATATTTTATCAAAATTAATATGTATCATTTCCTTATCAATTATTTATATTCTTAGTATGTATATATTGTTTAATTCAATAAAATTAATTAATTGTTTTTTGATAAAAATATAATATATTAAAATATTAAATAAAAATAATGCGATGTAATGAAATATTAAATAATGATATATTAATAAATTAATTATTTTTTTAAATGGTGATAAAAAAGAAAAGTAAATTTATGTTTTTGGATCAATGTAGTATAAGTTGATTCAATATTTTTATTTTTTTAACAGATTAAATGGGATGAATTTAAAAAAATAAAATAAAAATAATATATATATATATATATATATTGAATGTGTTGCTTTTATTTATGTTTCGGGCCTTTCGGCTTTCTGTCTCTTGCGAATAAATGTTGGATGACCCTTTGCATACGAACAATAATTAAAATATATATATATATATATATATATATATGAATAAGTGAATGTGATAAAAGGGTTTATAATACATTTATTTATAATGATTATAATTAAGTTGAGGATTATGAGCTGTAATTAAATGATTAACAGCTGGGTGAAACGACATTAATATACCGACACCCACTTTAACGCTCCAATTTTTATTATTAATAATATTTTGTTTTTATTTTTACCAATTTCGAAAGAGAGAGAGAGAGAGAGAGAGGCCGACAAAGCACGCGGCTGCTCGACCTCGCCATTTGCTTTCTGGCATGCATTTGTTTTTTTGGCTGAGACTCGGTATTTATTATTACGGCCTTGCCATTTTTATTTACCAAATTAACCTTCACTTCTAATCTCTTTATTAACCCGCGTGGCATGACATGGACTTGTGGGCGTGTGCATCAATTTGATAAATGAAATGGCAAAAAAAGTAATTAAGAAGCATTAGAGGGCCATCCTGGAGTCCCAGAGTACGATGCGGATAAAATCTAAAGGGGACGGGACACTGTCACCAAACTCCTTCCATTTTCCTAATCTTATCCATTCCATTTCCATTCTTCCTACATTTTAGTACGGAACCCCTTTTTATTGTTAGTTTCGTTTTCTTCAAATCCAAAAAAATATATTGCGGGACCCATAATTGCTCCTTTGAAACACGCATCTTTGCTTCGCTGTGCCCTTAGTTCTATAAAATAAAAAAATTAAAAATTGCTGATAGGCTCTGAATAATAATATCACCATAATTTTAATTTTTTTAAAAAATTTGAACAGTTTATTTTATATTCTGCTATATAAGATTATATTGTGATGAACATTACAAGGTCTTAATTCCAAATATATAACACGTGTGTATAAAAGAAAAAATAAATTTAAATTTAAAATTTTACTCATCCTATAAAAAAAAAAATTATTTTTATTTTTTTATCAATCTCAAATTATAGTTCATTTTATTTTTTAAATATTAATTTAATAAATTATTATTAAATATATCATTTATTAATTCATATTAAAATTGTGACATATATAATTTATATTTTTTTTTTTACTTTTCTATTTTAAAATTACAAATTTTATAGTACATTATTTTAGTATTTCGATATAAAAATTATTTAAATTTGAATTTCGGTGGATGATTGAATGTAAAATCAATATTACGATGCTCAATACTTTAGACATAAGTATTTTAAGAATAAAGTAACAAAATTAATGTAATAAATTAAAAATAATTAAATTATTTAATTTATTCTTAAAATGAAATATAAATTTTTTTTGAGATAGAAAGAGTATTAAAATTAAAATTATATATATATATGTATATTATTCAAATTTTAAGATTTTATATATTATGTTGTCTTATTAAAATAAATTTGAGATTTTTATTTAATAAAATGAAATTATTTTAAAAAGTAAATGTGTAGATACAAACGCCATTTATATTAAAATTTATTTTTAAATATTAAAAATTAATTATTATTGTTAAGATAATAAATATTCACATAAATTAAATATAAAATATTAAATGAGCATATATATAATTAGACTTTATAATCTCAATAATTAATTTTTAAAATTAACATTCTTATAATTATATATTCTCTCAATATTTCTAATATGATATTATAGCCTAATCAATTCATATATGTGAAAAAATAAATTGTATCATTTGTTCTACCATAATTCATATTGAATTTCAATTTTTCTTTCAATTTTCAGTATTTTAAATTCAATTTCACTTCATGATGGGTTTCTTTTAAATTTTTTTGCCCGAATTAAGTTTTCAATTTCGCTTGATGATGAATTTTTTTTCAATTATTTTTTCACCAAATGATAGGTTTTCATATGTATTTCACCACCGTAATAATTTTTTTAAGTTATATTTCATCTGGTGATAAACTTTCAAATTTATCTTTTCATATGTATTGGATTTTTAATTTCATTCGATAATGGACATTCAATTTTATCTTTTCGTCAGTGTTAAACTCTCAATTCAATTTAATCAATTCAGTTTTTATTATAAATTTATAAGTATTAGTTAGACTAAATATTATCTGAATCAGTTGTCACTTAAAGAAAAATATTAAATAATAAATATTATATATTAATTAAATATTAAATAAATATATATATATATATATATATATATATATATATATATATATATATATATATATATATTAAACTCTCTAATAACTAAATTTTAATGTTGGCACTATGATGGTTATATATACTCTCAGTATTTCTACTAGTTATATCAAATAACAGCCAAACAATAAAATCACTGAATCAACTCAGAACAATGAGGAATTCGCAGTCGCAAGTATAATTTAATGATCTTTAAATTGAAACAAATCAACTACTCCATTTTATTAAAAATAAAAAATAAAATAAAATAACGACTTCTTGGTATGCTTAATTACGTGGTCAAATGAGGTAATAGTTTCGCACGCTGCCCGCAAGTGGGAGGACATTCTTTGTTTGCTGCGTGAGTGGATACATATGTTAATGTTTTGGTCTCCTAGTTCTACATTTATATTTGTTTTTATCTATGAGGTAGGTTTATAAATTCAAACACCTTTGCATAAATTATTTTGACTTTTGATTTTTTTTTTCCATCAACTTCAAAATTTGTTTTGGTCTTTCTATTTCTTTAAAGCCTCTATTTTGATTTTTCTACGATTTTTTAAGTAGAAAAATATTTTCTTATGAGTCACATATACTTTTCAATGCTTGTTTACATAAACAAGCCTAAAATTAAAAGAATAAATTCACAAATTTTTCATCACCCCATTAAATTAGAAGAATTGATTTCAAATTAATTGAATCTTAAATAATAATTCAATAGATTTATGTAGACATTCTAATATAATATTATTTATTAATATCCTTATTATAAATTTATAATATATATATACACGTGGATAAGTATGTACATATATATGTGTTGATATATTTGTAATTAATAAAATAAATCTAATAATTAATTTTTATAATAAGTTTTTTTTTTTTTTAATTCATTTACATAGTATTAGTTATATGTATATATGATGAATAGAAATGTACTTGTGTACATACTAATATATATGAAGAAAAAAAATAAATGAGAAACAATATTTTATAAATAATATGCATGGTTTCTATCATATATAATTTTATTAGGTTATTTTATTTTTGAGACAATACTAAATAAATAAATAATTTTTAAAATAAATTAATAATTTTATAACCACATAATACTCAAATATCGATTAATTATACAATAATTAAAATTATCACAATAATCTCACTTTTTATATACTAAGATTTTAAATCGACCACCACTAACTTAATAACTCAATAATCACATATATATCGAAAAATATAACAAATTAGGACTTCAACTTATAATATCATGTTTTATATTTTTTATTTAATAAAAAAAAGTAAAATATAAAGATTATTGACTTGTTGATTAATTTTGTTAAGATAATTAGGAATATAAATAATACAAAAATTACAAACAATAATCAAGGAAAACCAAAAAACACAAAAATACAATTATATAAGAAAAATAATTAAATTTTATAATAAGACATCATTAGTACAAGTTGAACTTTTATATGGTTAGATAGGGGAAAAAAAAAAGAAAAAGTAGAAGATGATCCATAAAGCAAAAAAGGCCTGAAATTTGCAAATGAGGGAAGAGGATGGGACCGCGTAACCGTGTTCCATGGCGGGGTATCGTATGGTAAGAGCTGTGAAAGGCGTGTGTGAGGGGCGTGGGTCTCCCATCATGTCCTTATCCATAGTGTTATCAGAACTAAATAGAATATTGAACTGTAAGATAGAACATAAAGGTTGAACCGTTGATTTCTAATAATAATAAAATTATATATTTTTAATTATTTAATATATATAAAAATATAATTAAATATTATTAATAATTTATAGATTTAAACTCAGCTTAATAAAATATTAAATATGTTTAAAAATATAAAATCTAAATTAAATTATATAAAATTATTGTTGGACAACGCAATTTGCCGATTTAACTAACGATTCAATATTGATCACTGATTCTCCTCCTTATTCATCTTTTAATTGAATTAATTAGTTATATCTCAAAGATTGTTGTTGAACAGGTCGGATCAACATATCAATTCGAATTTTATAATTATGTTTATCCATTAGAATATTTATAATTATTTATTATTATTTGGATCCCACTAATTATTGTACATATAATTTTTATGAAATATTTTATATTTGTCAATTTTTTTTAACACTAAGAAGATAATTTAATATCAGTATAATTTAAATTTTGCGATCTATCCTTAAAATAATTTTATCTTACCACAATATCAACACATAATTTATATTCTTACCTTTTCTTAATTTCTTTTATTTATCTTTTATCTTTTATCTTTTATATTTGTTATTAATAGGATGATATTATAATATTACTTTTTTTTCTTTTTTCTTTTAATGTTATTTCTCTCATTTATTTATTTATTTGTTATGGAAAATACTTTAGTTGATTTACATGTTTATCAATACTAAATTATCTCTAATGTTATTTCTTTAATTCAAAATAATACATAACGTTTAAGCAAGAATTAAGACTATATTTAATAAGTAAAAATGAAATTAAATGTGATCAAATTCATTTTTAATGTTGTATTGAAAATGCATTTAATTGCATTTTATTTTATTAATATTTATTATATAGTATAATCTAAAATACTCTCTTTTTTTTATTATATAATTCGTATGGTTATCAGGCATATTAATTGACTTGCAAATTATATGCACCCAAAAAACATTGAGAAGTATATTAATTTATCTTACAAATTAATGGGGCGTCGTCCTGTAGGAGTGATGTTATTAAGTTTGTTTGACTCTGTAGAGAAAGGGCTTATTGAAATTAGCAGTTGCGGGATTAATAATCAACAGTTAAAAAATTAAACATTAAAGATTAGAAATTTTAGTTTGTAATAATATAATTTTGAATAGTTAAATATTAAACTTTAAAATATTAATATAATATTATATTATTACTACTGTCTTCATTCATTCTGTAAAAATACTCATTTTCTTTTTTCATTCGTCCTGAATAATAATTCATTTTTCTTTTTTAAAGGGGTAGTTGATATGTTAATTTATTAATATATTTAATTTTATATTTTACTGCACCACATTTTTATCAATAAATAATTAATTAAATATTGAATCAAACAATATATTCATATTAAAATTAAATGAAATTTTATTAACAATAAAACTTTATTGGTAATTTGAAAACTAAAATCTTGTTGGTGGTGAGACATAATATTAAATAAAATTTTATTGGTAATGAAATTTTATTGATTTGTATAATTAATATTAAAAAATTAAAAAATAATTATTTATTAATATAAATAAAAGATATTTGTGAAAAATATAAAATAAAAATTATTATTTTAATTAAATTAATATTTTTTAATATATATAAAAATAAAAATATGACTATTTTTTGAAAAATATAAAATAAAAATTATTATTTTAACTAAATTATTTTTTTTTAATATGTACAAAAATAGAAATATAACTATTTTTTTGACGGAAGTAATAATAGTTATAGTATATCAAATAACTCAAATAGTTAGTTAAGAGTTTAAATACTTAAAATTCTCTTTCAATCACTTGTGTAAATGCAGATTAGATGACTTTATTTTTTAATTAAAAAATAAAATTAGAAGACATGTAAAAAATATTTTTTATAAAATTTGATAAGTTTATATCTTTTTATTAATGTCTCAAAATTTAATTTGGGTGATAAAAAATTTAAAATTTTTGAGAAATATATCAGATTTGAGTCTCATTTTTCTATTTTAAATATGCGATTTATTAAAAAAAAATATGACATTTCATCCAAAGTTTATTTATTTCCTCTAATACTAACTATTGACTATTAATGCTATATATATATATATATATATATATATATATCTATATATATATATATATATATATATGAAAGAGATAAAAGATAGAGGGGAAATTAATGTGTGAGGTG
>CANXYC012050852.1:0-11257 GCA_948193065.1 Aleurites moluccanus | reverse complement strand
AACCCTAATTTCCTATTTTATTTAATTTCTCTATTATTATATTTATTTTATTTCCATCCATAGCTATTAATTTCCCAATTTAATTTATTACAAATCAAGCACACATAAAAACAAATCAATTAATTTCTAACTATTTCTACGAAAATTCTCAAAAGTCCTAAACCACTTTAAGCTCGGTTAGGCTTGGTGTTACAATTATATTCAATCAAGTAAGCAAAAGAAGAAGCATTATTATTATTCATAACAGAGTTAAGTACATTCAGATAGACAACCCATAATCAACATATCCCTTTCCCACAAAAATCCCATCTTTAGTAAGAACTGCCTTATTTGACTCTAGTGGAATTTTAATGCCAACATTCAATATAATTGTGGTTGACACTAAGTTGCACCGAATGGCTAGTACATGGAGTGTATCAGTAAGGGATAATGTTTTCCTGAAGTTACCTTAAGGTTTATAGTTCGTTTTCCTAGAATAGGGGTAGAATGGTCATTCGCTACATAGACTTGTTCTCCTTCTAAAGGAGTGTAGGTGGAAAATTCCGAGAAATTAGCGTATATATGCTTAGTGGCTCCAAAATCTAACACCTAAGCTTTCTGATTATCGACTATATTCATCTTAGTCACCATTTATATGATTGTATACTCATCAGTCTCAATAGATTCATAGGATTTTGGTTCAATCAAAACATGGCCAACCTTAGCTATATCCAATACTAAAGTAGCTTAGTAGCGTTGGAAATTTTTTCCACTAAAAGGCTCAATTATGGTTAAGTTGGGAACAACTCTGGTAGCAGTGAGCATAGCAGAGTCTACTATACTATATGCCATCGAAATAATCCTTAAGATTTTTGTTTTAAATAATTAATTAGAATGCCCTAATTAGATGTAATTTATGTTGTTTTAAATAATTAACCAGAATGCTAACTTACTCCAAATTAAACAAACAACAAAATAAACTCAAAAGTAATCACCAAATAATCACCCAAATAACATTAATACAAATCAACCAGAAAAACAAAAATAAGCAAACAGTAATAAAATTGAACGGTTTAGCTTGTGTAGACTGGGGCATGAAAGATCACTTTCCTTAAGGATTATTTTGGTCCCCCAGTTGATGAACTGATGCTAGTAGGTCTCAACCAAAATAACCTCCAAGATTCAACAACCTTAGCTCATTTAATTCAAGCACTAGAGATAAGAAGCTCTAGAAACAACTTAACAACTCCTTTGACCAGACAACAAAGAACAAAAAGCTTTTGTATTGAAAATGGAGAGAAGTAGTGCGACTAGGTTTTTTGGTTTTCTATATCATAATTCGCCCAATATATCATATATATATAGCCTTTTTCTAATAATGGAAAAAAGATCTCTATAAATAATAATATCTCCTTAAATAAGGAATGAATCAATTTAAAAAACATAAGAAGGAAAGAATCAAATCAGATAGTGATTTACTCATATAATAAATCAATGAATATGGAAAAAATAAATCAAGAGAGAGAATATGGGAGTAATATATTTTGATTAGTAAATTATAATAAATCAATAAATATGGAAAGAATCAATCAAGAGAGAGAATATGGAAGTCATATATTTTGATTAATAAATTAAGGGATTTATTTAGATAGCAAAAAATAAAATAAGTCAGGAAGGAGTCACGTGCGCATGCACCACACCACACTGCGCCAAGCCAACCTGAATCGAGTGGTGCGCATGTGTGATATAAGGTTGGCACTCATACATGCCTCATGCATAGTATACTCCACTCATAAGTCCTCATTAGGCCCATAATGTGTCAATCAATATAAACCCAAAGAAAAAATTGTAGTTAACTGATATGGGATAGTTGACTTTTGATATACCCCTAATATACTACAATAAGATTACTTTCAAGGCCAGAATAAATTCAATTATAATAAATTACGAATTAAACCACTATAAATTTGTTGTTGCACTCCTTAGTTAAGTTTGAATTTTTAAAATCATTAAATATTTATTTAATTCCCTATGTTAAGATTACAAACATTAGTCAATTAAATTAAATTACTGATAATTTAATTTAATTTTCAACTTAATATATTGAGCCTAACGCTTAACTTATTTCATGTGTCGGATATAAAATCTACTTGAAGGGTTTACACTATAAAAACTTATAAGTTTTCTCAAGAGGTATCATCAATTTCTAGACCAAGACATAGATTTCATCAATAAATTGACATTTCACAAAATGTATATTATTATCATCCAACTCATTGGGATTATTGATCCATAATGAACCTCACTCTTTAATGAATCAAAACAACAAATAATGCACATTGTTCAAATCAACTAAATCATGATTAAAAATATAAATAATCATAATAAATTAGAGAATTTATTTTATAAAGTCAGTATAAAAATACTTGTCTCTACTTGGTCTTGTTCAATACATATATAAAGTATTAGCACAAGAAGTTGGAATTTTACCATTCCCATAATTAAGATAAATTAAATTTAATCTTGTGTTGCAATTATACCAATATTGTATCTTACTCCACCTTAGATTGTGAATATTAAACTTATTACCTTATAGGAATTGATGATTTAATCTTCTATATATAAGTTAAACTCTATATACTAAATTATCTACTATATAAGATAAAAGACACATATAAATATATAATATACAAATAAATGATTTATTCAATGTAAAATTCAATTTATTGAAATAAATAATTGTTTCAAAGTTAATACTACTACATAGTGCATGGTTCATAGTATAAACTCTATCAATAACAAAATTTGATTTTTCTGAAATGAGGATTAAAATGCTGGATTTTAAAATTTTTTAGAAGGAGTAGAGGTTGGTTTTGGGATGTGAGGGATTGATGCCATCAATATAGTTGGAAAGATTTTGATAGTTGAGCAAAGGAATAAGATGAGCTTTTCAAATTAAATAATTTCTTGTAAGCTTGATTACAAAGTTGTGATGAGCAGAAGAATAAGGTTGATTATGTGCTCTTTTGGTTAAGCTTTTAACTCTTAGCAATTAGCGGTTAAATTCTTGAACATTGGTATAATATGTTTGGTAAACAAAAAATTAAAATTTGTGTTTCACTGCTAACATAACTTTTGAGATTTATAACTAAAAGCAAATTTTGAGTTAAAAGGAAAATATTTAAGCTTTTGAACTCAAAAGTTAGCTTTTCATAAAATATGCCATTGAATTTCAAAAAATACGAAAATACCTATTAATAAATTTATAAATAACATAAATAGTTTATTTAAGTTTACATATAAATACATATTATATTTTTAAAATTAATTTTTGCATATATTTATTTATATTATAATTATATTTTTTAAATAATATATATATAATGACGCAATTTGTATATATATAAATAAGTAGGTATCTACGACTCACCCTAGTCTTCCCGCCCAAACCCATCCCTCTAATATAAGACTGAAATATGGGTAATGTCAAAATCAGCCTCATTTCTGACATGTGGCCATTCCTAGTAAATACTATACCAAACAAGCGATGTATACATTAAACTTGAGTGATAAATAAGAAATTGAATGCCCCCTTGATTTGGCTTTTGAAAGTTAGTGTTTATCCCACCATTGAAATAGAGTGTCTAATAAATCAAAAATAAAAATTAACGATTGATTTTTCAACTATTAATTTTTATATTTTATAATTAAAAGTTGATTTTTGACCCAAAGCTAAATTCTATAGCTTTTGAATATAAAACTAACTTTTGTAAAAATATGCTATTGAAGTTCAAAATAATTACAAAATTAGTAATTAATAATTAATTTATATACATTACTTTTTGATTTTTTTTTTTATTTTATATATTCACATGACTAAATACAAGCTAATTCAAAATCATAAAATAAGAATTTAAATATTAAAAGGGTAAGGATAAGAAATTACCATGTAATTTTGCGTTTTATTAATTAGGGGTTTGTGATATATTTCTTGACACTTTGATAACTGTGCTTTCCTTTGTTAGCCACTTTAGTGACATTTTCCCTAATGTCGTTATATTTGCTGAGCTGAATTTTTTTTCCAATGTCGCCGCCATGTGTCACGCCACGTGACAAGTGTAACAACCATTTTTTGTCAAACAAAAATATATCATTTTTTACCTTAATAATTATTTTTACTTGTTATAAAAAATTCCCAATTCATCAAAAGCTCTAGGCGCATAATTTTCCATCATTTACAAATCTTTGTTGTTTGAAAACAAAACAACATAGTTAGTTTAATAAGATTGAAAAGTAATTGTAGAAGATTTAAGTTGATTACATTTGATATGAGTAGTAGTGAATAAAGGTGAAGGTTCAATTTTAAAAAGCCATTTGTATATGACTAGAAGATATAAATGTAATATCTGTCATTTTTGGGCTATTTTATTAATTATATGTTTGTTGAATTTAATTAATTGAAGATATAAATATTTGAGGAAAATCCAGAAATTTTTAGTTGCAGGGTAGATTTTGTGAGGCTGATTTCTTGATTTTAATTCTGTAAAATGGTTTGAAAAAATTCTGTGTGTGAAGAGTTATGCCTCCTTGACCAAAACCTGTCTGTTCCATTAATTTTTGCAGGAATTTGAGTATATTTGAATTTTTTGGGAATGATTGAGGCTATTTGAGCCAAAAGTGTAAACATGAGAAATGCTCCTCTATGTGTTGTGATGTTGGCTGTAAAATTTCAGGAGATTTGGATAAGTATAACTCAGTAGAGAGCGAAATTTCTCAGGCTTGTTCAGATGAATTTTGGACAGTAAGTTATGGTGAATTTTAGAGAGTCACCATAGTCCGTGTAGTTATCTTTTTTATTTGAATTTTGGATATGTTGGATCTCTGAATGTCTATTTTAAGTGACAAAAAGAATTAGGAAGTTTGAATGTTTGTAGCTCATTTGCGAGCGGATTAAATATAAGTTGTCGAGTAAGGGTTTCAGCTCGGCAGAGATTGGTATTAGCGAGCCGGCAAATGCGAGGTGGCATTTGCGAGCAAGCGAAGTGGCAAGGTGAGATTGCTGAGGTGGCAATAAGAGAAGAGGAATTTGGCGAAGAGGCATATGCGAGGTGGTATATGCGAAGTGGAGTTAGGCGAAGAGGAATTTAGCGAAGAGGCATATACGAGGTGGCATATGCGAAGTGGAGTTAAGCGAAGAGGAATTTGGCAAAGAGGCATATGCGAGGTGGAATATGCGAAGTGGAGTTAGGCGAAGAGGAATTTGGTGAAGAGGCATATGCGAGGTGGCATATGCGAAGTGGAGTTAGGCAAAGAGGAATTTGGAGAAGAGGCATATGCGAAGTGGAGTTAGGCGAAGAGGAATTTGGCGAAGAGGTATATGCGAGGTGACATATGCGAAGTGGAGTTAGGAGAAGAGGAGTTGGCAAAGAAGCATTGCCGAGGTGACATATGCGAAGAGGAATTCGCGAGGAGAGTTTGGCGAGGCATCATATGCGAGGTGGCATATGCGAATTGGATTAGCGAAGTGGCTTATGTGAAGTGGCATTGCCGGAGCATATTGGCGAAGTGGAAATTGTGATCTGACATATGCGAAGTGGAATTACCGAGGTGGATTGGTGAGCGAAAATTTTAGGGCAGTAGCCTATTTAACCAGTGCCCAGTAGCGATTTTCTTCACGATTTCTTTCTTCTTCTCTTTGTTCTTCTTCTGTTCTTCTTCCATTCTTCTCAAATTTGTTTCATTTATTTTCTAATGCATTAATACTCAAAAATTAACGCATTAAATCATTAGATTATCATATTTTAAGGTATCAATCTTCAGTTTCAAGCAGATTTTCTCAAGAAAATCAGTTTTGGAGAAATAAGGTAATTTTCTTCAAATGTCATTTTCTTGTTAGATTAATAAATTCTAGTAGTTAGAATAGTTAATTATGGGTATATAGAATTTATTACAAGCATTTTAAGGTTATTAATGGTAATTAATGTGGGAGAAATCAGAATTTATAGGCTATCATGAATAGTAATGTAAACAGTAAATTCGAAATAAATTTCAGATTTTCTTTAAGAGAGGAATTAAACTGATGTTGGGAATTAAAAATAGAAACTATAAGATGGTTAAATGTTAAGAAATCATATTGAGTATTATTGATTAAGAAAAACCCTAATTTTGAATATTTGGGGAAATTTCATAGAAGAAGAAAATCAAGGAAATTGAGAAGATTATTGTTGAGCAAACTATTAAAGGAAACTCAAGAGTAAATTATATAAAGGCAAGTATGAACATTGCATATGTAATTTGCTTATTGAAATGAATTATTCAAACCTTCCTAATGTTCACATATATGATATTGTATTATGCATCTATTATTTGAAATCCTTATGATGTTCTCAAACAAATAATGAATTGTTCCATGTGATTACATTATATGAATGCAAATGGCTTGGTCATTCTTCCTTGGACCAAGTTCATATGAAACCATTTGTTAACTTGACTGAATTTATATTATATGTTGATAGTCTTGTGACCAATATGTTTCTTGTGAGATTAAAACCATATGACCTTATGGATAGAATGCTTTTTCCAATGAGAGTAAATTCATTGGTCCATTGTACACTTTGGGAACCTAGCTGATAGGATTTTTATCAGTGTTCCACCTAAAGGGGACCATGAGCTCTAGGCGTATGCCTGGCCAAGCATGCATTTGTGATATGGTAGCAAGGACTACTGATGCGCTCTGTTGTGATAGGTAGTAAGGCTACTGATGCACTCTGTAGTTCTACTATGTTACTTGATAGTGCTATTCGATTGTGAGCACCTTTGTTCTTGTAAGCCTAACCATTTGATATTTTCCTACCCATGTTATTTGGATTGACCTCTTTTGTATTGAGGGATTTCTTTATATTACATGTTCATATCTTGCTGAGTTGAAGGCTCACTCCTTTTCTGTGGATTTTAGGTGATAGTGTGGCTCGTGAGGGAGCTAATTTAGAAGATAGAACTTCTTGACTCATTCCTCCAAAAAGCTTTCATTGTAATCATTTTGATATATATATATATATATATATGTATATATTTATTGAATTGTATTATGGTATAGTATGTATTAGGAGTATACTCTAGAGCTTCGTAGTTGGATATTGGCGGATGATAATATTTTGAGGACTAAATTGTTATACATATGTTACCCTTGTTCCTTAGTGATGTGGGAAGTATCTTTTGATTGGTAAGGAACAAGAGGAAATTCTTTAATGATAAACATATATGTGTATGAATGGTTATTACTTAAATCTATGAAATGAATGTTTTAATGATAAATATATATACTTGATGTAAATATGAAATGTGTATGAGATCCAGGATATGAGAGTTCTATGGGTTTATGGTGGCCTTAAGTCTACCCTTGCCCTAGGACCATCGCACCTCTGGAGTCGGAGTGTGACAATAAAAAATAAAACAACTTTCTTGAGGGCTAAGGTATGTAACAATTTTTTTTACTTGGGGTATTTGTATTTATTTCAAGTATGATTGTGGGAAATGGTTTAGGGTTTAGTCTGGTTATTGTATCGGGTTTATCTGTAGTAGCTATCTATAATGGATTATGTATATATTTCATTCTTTAGATGTCAGTGTTGCTTTCAATATGTAATTCATTCATTTTTGCTTAATTTTCAGGGAAATGATAGTTACTATTAACTTACGGGTTCATCTTGGTGGTCACTAGGATAGTTCTGATACTATGGTTTATATGAAGGAAGGGATAAACTATATCGATAATTATGATATTGATTATCTTTCAGCATTTGAAATGATGCAGTTTGGTTATGCAAGAGGATATGTTAAAGGATGTAGAGTTTGGTATAGGATTTGTGGCTTAATTGGTCCCATTTCTTTGGAGGAAGTGAAAATGATAAAGATGTAAATAACATGTTAATGTATAATAAGGGTTTCAGAATGATTGATTTATATTTTATTGAAGGTGAAGGGCTAATACTTGTGGATGTAACAAATGCAGTAGTGGATAAGGGAGAGAGGGATATTGATTGGACATAAGATTTGACTGATATTGAAATAAATAATGTGGAGGGTGCAAATGAGAATGTAAGTGGGTATGTGAGTGGAAATGAGATTGTGGAGGGTAATGGCAATAATAGTGTGGTGGGAAATGAGATTGCGGTGGGCATTGGTAATGAGGAGAGAAATGATGATGTAGAGGACAATGTTAATGATAATGATGAGGGTAATAAGAACATGGATGATAGTGGTGATGTGAAGGGCAGTGATAATATGAAGGGCAATGATATGGAAAGCAGTCATATAGAGGGGAGTGATGATGTGGAAGGCAATGTTAATATGGAGAGCAATGATTCAGAAATAGAGTATGTACCAACAAAAGAAGATAATGAAAGCTCATTTGAATATGAGTATGGTTTGAATAAGCCTAGTTGGCTGTATTTTGAGGGCAGTGATAATGACATCTTTAATAATTTCACATCTAATCCACCAATTAGGGATAAATTTAGAGTAGCTGGAGTTCATGAGAAATCTAAAAATGTAAAAAATGAAAACAAAGATGCTCAGAATGCAGAGGCAAAATTGTGTACTAACTTAAATGAAGATGATTATAATGAATTTTGTGAGGATATGATAGATAGTGATAATCTACATAATTTGAAGGGCAGTGATGATGACAATGAGAGATATCTTGATTTTGATGAAAAATCAAACATGCATGACCCACAGTTATGTAAAAGGATGAAATTCATGAATTTTAATATATATAGAAAAGCTTTGAGAGAATGGGCAGTGAGGAGAGGTCAAGAATAAATGTGGTTTTAAGGTGCATGCTTGTGATATCTACCATTTTTTGTTGTATTTTATTTATTGTATATTTGATGAATTTAAATTAATTAAGAATGAGAATATTTGAAAAATTCAGAAATTCTGGTTTGCAGGATTTTATAAAGCTGATGGTATGATCTTAAAGAAATAATTTGGTAAAGAGTAAAATATAAAAGTTATGAGTTTATGTCTCATCTAAAATTTTGTAAAATGGCTTGATAAAATTCTGTGAGTGTGAGGAGTTATGTCTCCTTGAGCAGGACTTCTCTGGTTGAGTATTTCTGCAGGAGGTCTGTGTCTGTTTGAATTTTTTGGGAATGACTGATATAGAATGAGCCAAAGGTATAAACATGAAAGATGTTTATTTATGTGTTGTGTTATTGGCTGTAAAATAACAAGAATTTTGGATAAGTATATCTCAGTGGAGAGTGGAATTTATCAGGACTGTTCGGATGGATTTTGGGGTAGTAAGTCTGGGTGACTTTTGGAGAGTCACCATGGTATATGTAGTTGCCTTTGTAATTTAAATTTTGGATATGTTGAGCTCCTGTATGTCTATTTTAAGTGGCAAAAAGAATCAGGAAGCTTGGATGTTTGTAGCTCATTTGCGAGCTGATTAAGTATAAGTTGCCGAGGAAGAGTTTTAGCTTAGTAGGATCTGATTTTGGCGAGCCGACAAAATGCGAGGTGGCATTTTGCGAGTTGGCAATGCGAGTTGGCAAAGTGGCAAAGTGGCGAGGTGAGATTGCAGAAGTGGCAATTGGCGAAGAGGCATGAGCGAGGGGTGCATATGCGAAGTAAGTTTTGGCGAAGAGAAATTTAGCGAGGAGGAAAAGGCGAGGTGGCATTATGCGAAGAGGCATTATGCGAAGAGGGAATGTGCGAAGTGGCAGTTCACGAGCAAAGTTTGGCGAAGAAGTATTTCCGAGGTGGCATATGCGAGGAAGAGTTTGGCGAGGCAGCATATGCGAGCTGGAATAGCAAAGTGGCTTTTGCGAAGTGGCATTATCGGATCAGTTTGGCGAGCTGGAAAGTGCGAACTGGGAATGACAAGCTGGCTTAGGCGAGGTAGCATTGCCGAGGCAGGTTGGTGAGGGGAGTTGGCAAGCGAGATTTTCTGGACAGTAGTCTATTTAAACCCAGCCATCTAGTAGCGTTTTTCCATGATTTTTCTTCCTTCTTTCTTCGTTATTCTTTAGTCTTTTCTTAGATCAGTCTCAGTTATTTTCTAAGGCATTAATACTCAACATTAATGTATTAGAACTCTAAATTAGCATATTTCAAGGCAGAAATTGTCAGATTCAAGCAGAATATTTCAGGAAATCAGTTTTCGGAGAAACAAGGTAAATTTTCTTCAAATGTCAATTCTTGTTAGATTAATAAATTCTGATGGTCAGAATATTTAATTATGGATGTAAGGAATTTATTAAAAGCATTTTAAGATTATACATTGTAATTAATATTGGAGAAATTAGAATTTATGGATTGTCATGAATAGTAACATGAACAGTAAATTCGAATTAAATGCAGATTTTTATTCAAGAGATGAATTAAAATTGATGATGGGAATTAAGAATGGAAACTCTAAGATGATTAAATATTCATAAATCATGTTGAATAGTATTGATTTAAGAAAAACACTAATTTTGTATATTTGTAAAAATTTCTTAGGAGGAGAAAAATCAAGGAAATTGAGAAGTGGAGTTGAGAAATCTGTTAAAGGAAATTCAAGAAAAATTTGTGTAAGAGGTAAGTATGAACATTGCATTTGTTATTTCTTATGATATGACCAAATGTTCTAAATGTGAACCCATATGATTCTTGTATCCTTGATTATATATTATCAAAATATTAATTGAAGAGTTTCTGGTATTCCAAAACCGAAATTCACCATTTGTTCATGAAATTTCCATGTATATATGTGATGTAAGTGACTTGGTCAATTTTCTTGAATCAAGTTCACATGATTCCTACTTGCTCCTTACTTGTTAAATTGATTGAAATTATGATATATGTTGATGGTCTTGTGACCAATATGTTTCTTGTGAGATGAAACCACATGACCTTATGGATAGAATGCTCTTCCCAATGAGAGTAAATTCATTGGTCCATCGTGCACTTTGGGAACCTAGCTGATAGGGTTTTTATCAGTGTTCCACCTAGAGGGGACCATGAGCTCTAGGCGTATGTCTGGCCAAGCATGCATTTGTGATAAAGTAGCAAGGACTACTGATGCGCTCTGTTATGATAGGTAGCATGGCTACTGATTCATTCTGTAGTTCTACCATGATATTTGATAGTGCTATTTGATTGTGAGCACTTTTGTTTCTTTGTAAGCCTAACCTCATTCTGATTCTTATCCATGCTCTTGAAATTAATGTTTCTCACAGATTATATGTTGATATATATATATATATATATATATATATATATATATATA
>CANXYC012050312.1:0-14243 GCA_948193065.1 Aleurites moluccanus | reverse complement strand
TTTGGTGTTTATAGGTTTAAAAGATGGAATGATGTGTATTTGATATGTATGTAATGAATTAATGGTTGAATGACGGAAAGAAATTCATTTGGAAGAAAAGTTACTTTGGCCTAATGTGATAGTAATGAATGGTGTTTTGTGTTTTGATGTTTAATAGGTTTAAATGCCTAAATGTTATACATTTGATGCATATATATGTTATTTGATGGATTGGTGTTGAAAAATGGATGAATGGAATGAATTCTATTTAAGTTGGACAATATTGACTTTATTAGTTTAAGGTGTTAGGTTAATGCGATTAATAAAGTAAAGTTTGAATATGGTTAAGTGTTGAAAATGGTGGAAATGTATAAGTTTAGATGTGTGAAAGATGATTGATATAAGTACTTTAAAGGTAAACTTGAATATAGTGTATATTTGACATGGAATGTGAAATTAAGTGTATAGGAATACTTAATATGGAATATAAGTTATGAATATGTGTAATGTATGCTATATGAGGTGATAGAATATGTTTGTTGCATAAAGGAATGGAAATTGTGTAAAATGTGCAAAGTGAGGTTGGTAGTGCATACCGTGTATGCTTGATGTGTTTTTATATGAATAACATGTTTTGTGATGTTTTTACATCTTACCGGAGTGTTATATGTAATAATAGGTGAACCATCGAATACTCCAGCTTGGAGTGTCGAGCGGTGGGCCGACTAGGGCTCAGGAGCACTGGATTGGGGGATAAGTGATCTGATTGTGATAGAGGTGAGTCCTTATGTATAATCATGCATGATTTGCATCATATATCATATATAAAGTTATTTGGACTGATAAAACAATATTGGATATTTTACAGTACATACAGTGCAAATTGGCCCGTAAGTAAGCCCACCGAAACGATCTAAAATGACCTAAACTTTCTCTGCCAATAAAATGAAATCCAGAAAGCCAATTGGGCCACCACTTGGCCTAATCATCTAGTCTTAACCTAAGCTGTGAAATGGTACCTCATAGCCCACCTAAATCCTTTGGTAACATAATTAACCAGAAACTAATCAAAAATCCCAAAAAGGGACCCGTAACGGCGAGTGCCAGTTGCGGCAGTGCAACTGGGCCCTGCCGGGCATTTTTTTGACATCTTCTAATTTTGTTCTATTATTTTTCATATATGTATATATGATTGTTCTACAGCTATATGAGGTATAAATATGCTATCTTTATTATTATTTAGAGACACACCTATATGATATTATAACAGGGCTATCTTGATGGTATGACGAGTAAATTCCATCGACTGTGTGCACACTGATGTTTATGGACCCTTGCTAGAGAGGGATGTTATATTCTCTAGTCGTAGGGAAAATCTCCCTTACGTGGTCAGTGTATTTATTGACCCCTACTAGGAAGGGATGTTATATTCCCTAGTACACTTTATGATAGTGATTGAATACTGAATTATAGAAATAACCCAATCCTCTTCTATCATATGTGTGTTAACTTATACATTGGAATCTTATATGGATATGTGTATTTGGATACTTATATGGATATGTATCTTGATACTTATATGGATTCTTTTATAGATACCTATATGGATACTTATACAGATACTTGTTTTACAATCTATTTGATATCTTATATTGATTCTACAGGCCATATATGGGCAACCAAGGTTTCATGATCATTTACTGCATTTTTATACATTTGGATTCACTGAGTATTTTTTATACTCACCCCCTTAGTGGTTTACAATTTTCAGGTCTGTAGTGAGGCACACATTCCATTAGCATCTTCTACTCCTGCCTTGGAATTGTACTAGCTGAACATGTAATAATCAAGCTCCAAAAGTATATGTAAATATTTTTACAGTATAGAGGTTCCATGGTACTGTAAATTAAGGAGTGGCATGTATATATGTGTTGTGTGTTTGCATCTTTATAGTCTTGCATAGTAATTGTACTATGGATATATATATGATATGCTATATATGGAAATGACTTGATATATGTATATATTGAATTGATATTGGAGATCCAGAGGGATCATTGACTTGAGTGTTGATGTTGATGGATATTAGAAGTGTTATTTGCATGTTTTACAGCTGGGCATAGCCATATTATAGAGGAGATGCTGTCGAATTTTCTGCAGTATTATTAAGCAATTTAAGTTGTTGATATGAATTGCTTGCCATATAGTATAGTTAATTGGGTTCTTTGTGGTACTGGTAGCTTAGGCAACACCCGTACCGTAGGACCATCGCGGCTCCTAGGCTGGGTTGTGACAGAAAGGCAAGAAACAAAAGTTGGTTCGGTGACCGAAAATGGTAGGTCAATGGGCATGCCAATGTCGCTGGCGACAATGGCATTCAATTGGTAGGCCTATGGCATGCAAACCAATAGTCCAATGGCAAATGAACTAGGTATTTTATCGAACACTTGGTGGGCATACTTTGGCAAGCCAATAGGTTATGTTTGGTGGAAAATTTGACTTGGCTAATTAAAGCAACAACAAACCACCACATTGTCAAACAAAGCAAGGGTATCAAGAAACAAGATTAAACAACATTAGAATAGGATTAAATTGGCAAGGAAAATCAAAGAAAAATCAAGTAAAACATAGGCATATATGGAGCAACATGGTTCGGCCAACTAGGTTTTTTCATCAATGGTTTCCAATCAACATTTCAATGATCCAAACATGTTAAATGATGCAATGTAAACTCACCTAAGCTTCCAAATAGCCAATGCACAATTTAATTCCACCAATTCCCACCAATTAGCCCAAATTTGCTACTTTGGAAATCACCTTGATAATTCTCCAATTCTACATCAATTAAACCATCAATTACTTATCCATTTATATCCAATTAGCAAATTCTAACATCAATTAACAATTCCTAACACTAATTCAATATATCTAATCTTACAACTTCAAATAACCAACACAATTTGGGGATTTCCATTCAATTGGATAAATTAAAGCAAATTAACCATAAACCTATTCAATTGAACCTAAATAAACACTAAATCATCAATCAAATTAAACAAAACAACTTCCTTAGCTCTAAGCATCAAAGTGGCCGAAACTTCCTTTGAATTGTCCTCCAAATCTTTAGCTCAAATCTACAAATTAATGATGGAAATGGATGAAGCTAGATGAAAGCTTAAGTTTTCTATCAAATTTCAATGAATTTGGTGAAGATTTGATGAAGAAATAGAGAGAAAAAATGGAACAAGTATTTCGGCCAAAGCTTGAAAAAAGAAAGAAAATGGTAACCGAAATGCTAAGGCAAAGTTTAAATAGAAAAATCAATTGTACAATTACAACTCAATCCCTCAAGTTCCCTCCTTTACATTTTGGTCCTTAAATCTTCTGTAATTTATTTTGACAATTATGTCAGGATTTAGATATCAGAGTGGGAAATGGATAGGCTTATTTTAATTTATACTTATTAAAAAAAAATTGTTCTGGAGTCATTCTGTAACCTCGACCGACCACTTTCCACTATTCACCTTGAATTTCTCTTTATTTACAAAAATGCCATTGTTTACTTTTTCAGTGTTCCTAAATGATTTTCACTTCTTTCTTTTTACCAAAATTAGACATAAATTATGGTCATCTTTTACCCACAGATAACTTCATAAATTCTTCTGTTGACCAGACTGCTAATTACTCGGCAGTGTTCCCGACACTGCCAATTTTCAAAAAAGTGTCAAGTTTGCTTTCTAACTGTGTCTCTAAAATTGTTTCCCATCATTTCAAGACTATTGGACCACATACTGAGAATTAATTCATGCATACATACTATGGCTTTCTAGGGTATTACACTACCCCTCAAGCTGAAATCTAACTCTCTTCCGATAACAGTCTATAACTGCCCAGTGCCTCGTCAACCAATCCATACCCAAGATAACATCTAACTCTAGTACAGGCAACTCAATCAGATCAGCACGCTAAATGTTATCATCAATCTCAATAACACAATCAGGATAATAATAATCAACATCCACACTATCACCCATAGGAGTAGCAATCATCAATGGCACATCTAATAATCTCCTTTTCTTATTCAATTTAGGTGCAAAATGTGGTGACACAAAAGAGTGAGTAGCACCATAATCAAATAAGTCATCTGCAATCTCATTATGAATCAAGATGGTACCTGTAACCACGTTGTCTGATCTCTGGGCCTCCTGGGTGTTGACAGCAAACACTTTGCCCTGGCCCTTACCAGCTGGAGCCTGACTACCACTGGGAGCCTGTCCTCCCCTGCCTCTGCTTCTTGTTATGGCCTCTCTACCCAGATTTTGACTGGCCTATTGCACTAGCTGAGAAACCGTGACAGACGGCTACTGATCAGCCCTCAATGAACACCTGCTAGCATAATGGCCCTGCTGGCCACACCTCAAACAAGCACCAGTGTGTCTCCAACACTCCCCTTCATGTCTCCGACCATAAAACCCACAACTAGGAATGTTGGGTGCCTGAGTAACTGGTCTAGAAGAACCCTGAGAGTAGGTAGGTGCTAACTGAACTATTGGCAGTCCCCTACTCTGTAGTCTCCTCCTCTGACTACTAGCTGTAGATCTCTACTCAAACGGTGGCACGGGCTCTACCTGCCTAGGATGGGAGCTACTCTCCCCCCTCCTAATTTGTGATCTTGGACCCCCTTTCCTTTTCTGGTCCCTCTTAGCTCTCTCAATCTTGTATTTCTCCTCCATCTGTATAGCCTTGTCAATCACTGTACTCAATGAAGTAAACTCTGTAGCCAATAATGCATTATGTAATACAGCATGAAGACCCCTCCGAAACCTACTAATCAAATCAGCCTCTGTAGGTATAATATGAGTAGCATATCTACTCAACCGAATAAACTCCTCCATATACTCCTCAACGGATCTGTGTCCCTTCTCCAACTGCACAAATCTGATCAGGTTACGGGTCTTCACCCCCTCAGTAATAAACTCATCAATAAGACCCTGTCTAAACTCTGCCCATGTAGATGGGTGCTCACCATAAAGCCTGGGCTTCATCCTCCTCGAGAACCAGGTCCATGCCTTACCCTTAAGTAACAGCCCAACCAGCTCAACTGCTCTTAACTCAGAACATGGTAGTCTCCTCACTACCTTCTCCACCTCCTCCAAGTAATCTACAGGATCAGTATCTCTGTCCCCTTTAAACTCAGGTAGGTTTAGCTTTAGAAAGTTAAACATCAATACTCTACCCTCCTCTATCACTACTCGGCCTCCCTATAAAGCTGGCTCCCTCTGAGACCTAACTGGCTGCATAGGAGCTGGTGCCACTGGAACTGCCTCTGGTACTACAAGTGGAGGCACTATTGCTGGAGCTGGTAGTAGCGGTACCTGTTGTCGCTCCCGCCTCATCTCAGCCTTCTATCTCCGCAACTCTAATAAACCCCGCATCATCTCTACTCTTTAGGGGTCATCGCCCTTCTCTTAATCCTCTGAAGTCCATCGGGATCTAGACGGACCTTCTGATAATGCAATCTCCCTCACCAATGACTCATTGGAGGCTACCTCAACCTCCTTGGTATCTCTGTCCCTATCGTTGGACATCTCTCTAATCTGTCGGGAAAAATGGAAACAGTCTCAAAAAATGACAGAATCGCAGAATAATAACATATAACAGACGATAACAGCAAAGGATGACAAAGGAAATCCTATGCTCTATGGTATACTTAATTCTACCCCATTATGTACTTAATCACTATTCCTTTGTAATTCAGTTACTATTCATCTGTAATCTAAATTTCACTGTCTGTAACCTAGAGCTCTGATACCACCTCTGTCATGACCCATTTTCGGATCGCGACGGTCCTAAGGTACGGGAGATGCCAATGACGACCGTCACCCACAGAACCCAGTATCACAGGCACAATCTATAAACCACAATATATTATCCATTTTAGTTAGTTACCATCAATTCTATTATTCTGTAGTTCATTTTGTAAATTTTTGCAAATGGCTGTATCAATCCATATATCATATAATATCATCATCATATATCTCATAATATCATCATAACATATATACATGTTCATTTCCTAGCTAACCCATACATACCCCATGGAGCAACTAGATTATGAACATAAAAAATGTAAAATACAAAATAGAATATATACATCAGATGACTGTAGCAGAAATCCATGGATGATAGATGACGACTGCAGCCTACTCCTCTCCTGAAATGGTTAAACAATAAAAAGGTGAGTACAGATGATACTCAGTGAATCTATATGCATCAATAATAAAACAGTAAGTAGCAATGAAGCAATGGTATCAATAAATCAGATAACAGTATACATAATCAATATCAGGGTACAGTATAGCCAAA
Organism: Aleurites moluccanus; assembly: GCA_948193065.1. Lineage (NCBI taxonomy): Eukaryota > Viridiplantae > Streptophyta > Magnoliopsida > Malpighiales > Euphorbiaceae > Aleurites > Aleurites moluccanus. The sequence goes on along the minus strand of CANXYC012050312.1, from coordinate 7,898 downwards.
GAATAAAGTACAGGCTCAATATCATATGGAAAGACAGATAAAGGGATGTACTGTATGAAATCATACAATCTCCAGTAAACAGTATAGACCATATATGAACATATAGGTCTCCAGTAGCATATCAGTATTAGTAAGCATAAGACTGATAAGGTCTTATGGCCAGGACCATAACTCCTCCTAGCTAAGGCATCAGTAATACAATGTGCACATAGCCGACAATGTTTTCCCACTACCTTGTCAGATCGGTAGCTCTGTCAAGCCACATAAGGATCAATATCAAGAACAACATATCAATGGAATACCATTATATAATAATGGCATCCTCCAAATCAATAAGTCCAATATCAATCAATCAATTATCATTAGGGTTCATGGCAATGTAAAAGATGACATAAAAACAATGATACATGGTATGGTATTCAACAAAGGCTTGGAACAAAAGTTGGTTTGGTGGTGGAAATGGTAGGCCAATTGGCATGCCAACGTCACTGGCGACAATGACACTCAAATGGTAGGCCTATGGAATACAAAACAATTGGCCAAAGGCAAATGAACTAGGCATTTCATCAAACACATGGTGGGCATACAATGGCAAGCCAATAGGTTAGGTTAGGATGCAAAATTGACTTACCCAATTCAACAAACATCAAGCTACATTGTCAACAATGGAATAGGCATCAAAGAAACACAATTAAACAATATCAAAATGGATCAAAATGGCATAAGAATTCAAGGTAAAAATCAATAAAATTTCAAAGGGTGAATAGTGTCAAACATTCGGCCAAAATGAAGGTTCAATCAAATGGATTCTAATCAACATTCTAACACATTAGGCATGTAATTTGCTGCATATAGAACTCACCTAATGCTTCAAATAGCTTTAGAATCAAGCTTTTCACCCAAATTCTCCAATGAAGCCAAATAGAACATTTTGATCCAAACTTCAATTCTACATCAAATAATCCATTAATTAGTTGCCTATTCACATCCGATTGACTAATTCTAACATCAATTAACAAAATCAAACACTAAAACATCAAACCCTTTCTTACAACTTCAATATAGCTTGACAATTTAGGCATTCCTATCAATTAGCATCAATTGATGCAATCTAACTACAAACCCATTAAATTCAACCTAAATAACATATAAATAAACCATTAAATCAAACAAAACACATCCTTACCTCAAGTTGGATGATCCACCCAAAATGTTCCCTCCAAAGTTCCTTGAATTTCTTTACTCCTTTGTACAAATTGATGATGGAAATGAAGAGAACTAGGTTAATACTTAAGTTTTCTATCAAATTTTCTAAGGAAATTTAGTTGGAATTGAAGAAATGAGAGGAAAGAAAGGGAAGAAATGGTTAGGCCATAAGAGAAGAAAAGGAGGAAGATAGCCAAAATGTTCTAAGTGATAATTAAATAGAAAACTCCAAATGGCAAATTACAACTAACTCCCCGAACTTTCATATATCACATTTTGGTCCAAAATCTTCTGTAATTTATTCTGTCAATTCTATCAGGATTTAAAATTTAAAGTGGGAAGTAAATAAACTTATTTTAATTTATACTTATTTATAAAAATGGTTCTGGAGTCATTCTATAACTCCAACCGACCAATTTTCACTATTCACCTTAAACTTTTATTTATTTATGATTTTGCCATTAATTACTTTTTTAGTGTTCCTATATGATTTTCACTTATTTCTTTTTACCAAAATTACACATGAATTATGATGATCTTTTACTCCTAGGTCAACTTCAGAAATTCTTCTGTTGACCGGACTACTAATTTCTCGGCAGTGTTCCTAACACCGCCGATTTTTGAAAAAGTAACTAGTTTGCTTTCTAATTGTGTCAATAAAATTATTTGCCATTATTTCAAGACCAATGAACTACATACTGAGAATTAAAACATGCATGTGAGTTAGGAATTTATAGGGTATTACAAAATCCCATCATTTTTCGATGTGGGATTTGGAAAAAAATGGGTTCAGAAAGGAGCTTCCATGGGCAAGGCAAGCACATGAAAAGGTTAGCGGCACCACTTAAGGCTTGTGGTGCTGCCGCCCAAGGCTTGGGGCTGAAGAACAGGCCCGAGCCCATTTTTGACTTTTTCGAGTCTAACTGTGAATGGTTCAGGCTTCGATGAGTGTTGTTCAGTATGGCACAAGTCCAAGGGGTGTAAAAAATTGGTGTTCACAATAGTGAATGACTGTAGAATCAATAAATAGGTCAATAGGATTATAAACAAGTCAATAAAGCTATATCACGTAGATAAGACAGATAAAGGGCCATGAAACTCATATAACATGTAACAATCACATATCAATATACATAAGACTGATCAAGTCTTATGGCTAGGACCATTAACCCTTCCTAGCTAGGGTATCATTATACAATATGCACATTGCTGATGATATGGACCCATTACCCCGTCGGATAGGCAGCACTATCAAATCTCATTCGACTCAACAAGTACATGAAACAAGTCAATCAATATATATAAACAATAATGATCTCATCAAGTAACAATAGCTCGTGAATTTAATCAAATGAGACTGCAATTAAGAAATGGATAAGCAGTAGAAGGAGCAATAAATAATGGTATTACAAATAACAATTAACATTGGTATGAATCAAAAGTTGGGCAATCAAAGTTAAGAAGCTGGCTCAATTGGCATGCCAATGTCACTAGCTACGATGACATTCAAATGGTAGGCCTACGGATGAAATCAAAGGGTAGGCCTATGGATTTTGAACTAGGCAATTCATCAAACACTTGGTGTGTAACTATCATTAGGCATTTTGGCAAGGTTTTGGCTCAATATTGAAATTGCCCCAATATCAATCAACAAGTACACAATATAGGTTATACAATAAACATTTGGTTTTCATCAATAAACAATACACAAAGAATCAATTAGGCATAGGAAACCAAAGGAAAACAAAGCAAAAATTCATGGAATTATGGCCAACAATGGTTTGGCCAAACATAGCCTTTCAAGGTAAGTTTCCAATTTTCAATTTAACACTTAAGGCATAACAAATGTTGCATATTAAACTCACCTAGCACTTCAAATCACTTTAATTGTTTGCTTTGCTACCAAAGTCTTCAAAATAGGCAAAAATGACAACTTTCGAATTCTTTAAGTTCTACATCAAACCAATCACAACCTTATTTAACATTAACTAACACTAATTCAAAGATTCAAATCTTACAACTTTGAACTAGGGTCTGGAAATTAGGGAAAATCTATCAAATGCATCAATTGATGCCATTAACCACAAAACCCATTCTAATCAACATCTAAAACATATAAATCAACCATTAAACTAAAGAAATCAATTCTTTACCTTATGGTGATGATCCACCCGAAATCTATATGGTGGTGGTTCTTAATTTTCTTTGATTTTCCAAGCAAATCAAGGTTGGAAATCAAAGGATCAAAGGTTGAATCAAAGTTTTTCTTGGTTTTTCTTTTGATTTTTCAAGAAAATTTTGGTGGAGAAATGGAGAAGAATTTCGGCCAAGCTTGAATAAGAAGAAAAAAAATGGCCAAAAATATCTCTAAGACATGTTTATATATTAAGGAAAAATGACAAATTATATTTAAGTCCTTAAACTTTTAAATAATTGGACTTTGACCCCATTTCCTTCTATAATTTATTCTGACAATTCTGTTGAGAATTGGATTTCAAAGTAGGAATTGAAATGGATTCTTTTTATCTTTAGTTTATTATAAAAATACTTTTAGAGTCATTCTAGAACACATACAATGGTTTTCCCAAACTACCCTTAAAGTTTAACTTATTTATGATTTTGCCATTACTCTTATTTTAAGTGTTCCTAAACATTTTTCAACTTTTCCTTTTTACTAAAATTTCACTTATATTTATATGATTCTTTACCCTCTAGTCTGTATTTCCCTAGCAGTTTAGTTAACATCGACATTTTCTGAGACAATGTCGCAAATGCATTCTAACTTTGTTTCAAAAAATTTCCTTCATTATATCGGTGTTTTCAGTCCAATAACTAGATATATTATTATTCAATCATGGTAGTATTTTCTAGGGTATTACATTCTACCCCCCTTCAAATAAATTCATGCTCGAATTTAAAATAAACACATACCTAAACATTGGAACTGGAATGGATATTTGTCCTTCATGTCCTGCTCGTTCTCCTAAATACACTCCTTCATAGTCTAATTCCTCCATAATACTTTCACCATTGTGATCTCTTTATTTCATAACTGCTGGACTTGTCAATCTACAATTCTATTGGCACTTCCTCATATGACAATTCTTCATTAACATCAATATCTTGTACTTTCAATACATGCGACAGGTCTAGCACATACTTCCGTAGCATCTAGATATGGAATACTGGGTGAATATGACTCAAATTAAGAGGAAGAGCCAATCTGTAAACTACATTGCCAATCTTTTCAAGAATCTCAAATGGTCTCACATATCTCGGTGACAGTTTTCCTTTCTTTCCAAATTGCATCACACCTTTCATAAGTGAGATTTTCAGAAAAGCATCATCACTAATAGCAAAATGAACATCCTTTCTCTTCAGATCAACATAGCTCTTTTGTCTGCTAAAAGCAGTCTTTATGTGTTATTTCATAATTGGTATCTTTTCCATTGTCTCTTTTATCAACTTTGGGCCTTCTAACTGTTTCTCATCTGGTTCCACCCAACATATCGGAGACCGGCATTTTCTACCATAAAGTTCCTTATATGGTGTCATTCCGATGGAAGAATGGTAACTGTTATTGTAAGAGAATTCAACTAGTGGTAAATACTGATCCCAATTACCTTTGAAATCCAGAACACATAACCTTAACATATCTTCTAATGTCTGGATAGTCTGCTTTGACTGTCTATCTGTCTGTGGATGGAATGTTGTACTAAACCATAATTGTGTACCCATAGCTTTTTGGAACTTCTGCCAAAGCAGAGAAATAAATTGTGTCCCTCTATCCGATATTATCATTAAAGGCACTCCATGAAGCCTTACAATCTTATCGACATATATCTGTGCATACTGAGCTATAGCATAACTGGTCTTAACCTCAAGGAAATGGGCAGATTTCATCCATCTATCAATAATAACCCATATGGAATCATATCCTCAAGAAGTCCTCGGTAGACCAACCTTAAAATCCATAGTGACCTGTTCCCATTTCCAATCGAGTAACTGTATCTCCTGTAGCAAACCCGATGGCTTCTGGTATTCAAACTTATCCTATTGACAGGATAAGCTTATAGACACAAACTTAGCCACATCCTTCTTCATATTAGTCCACCAATAAACATCCTTTAAATCATGATACATCTTGGTAATTTCAGGATGTACACTGTATAAAGAATAATGGGTCTCTCTTAAAATCTATTCCCAGAGTCCATTAACATTAGGCACACATAGCCGTTTACCACATTTCAAGACACCCTTCTTAATTGTGAACTCTGTTGCTTTACCATTTTGAATATCTTCCTTTAACTTCATAAGATATGGATCTTGATCTTGTGCCACCTTAATATCATCAATCAATAGTGGCTTAACCTGAAATTGGGCTATTAGGGCCTAGTTTTGATCCTGGGATCCCAATTCCAACTCCATACCAATGTCAACTAGCTTCTTCATCTCACAGATCAATGGTTTTCTGAAAATCGAGATGTGAGCTAGGCTGGCCATAGACTTCCGGCTTAGTGCATCTGCTACTACATTAGCCTTACCTGGATGGTAAAGGATTTCACAGTCATAATCCTTAAGCAGTTCAACCTATCTTTGTTGTTAGAGATTCAAATCCTTCTGTTGAAATATATACTACAGACTCTTATGATCTGTAAAAATTTCACACTTAGCACCATATAGATAGTGTCCCCAAATCTTAAGTGCGAACACCACAGCTGCCATCTCCAAATCATGTGTTGGATAGTTCATCTCATGCTTCTTTAACTGCTAAGAAGCATATGTAATCACTCTTCTATTTTGCATTAGAACACATCCCAATCTAACTCTGGAAGCATCATAATAAATTGTGAATTTATCATATTTTGAAGGCAATGCTAACACTGGAGCACTCGTGAGGCAAAACTTTAAAGTCTAAAAACCATTCTCACATTCATCTGTCTATTGATACTTCTCTTGTTTCCTGGTTAACTTGGTAAATGGAGCAGCAATCTTAGAAAAATATTTCACAAATCTCCCGTAGTAACCTGCCATTCGAAGGAAACTACGAATCTCAAAAACATTAGTAGGCCGAGGCCAATTAGCTACTGCATCCACCTTCTGAGGATCAACCTTAATACCATCTTTATATACCATATGACCAAGGAAACACACTTCAGTTAGCCAAAACTAGTATTTAGACAGCTTGGCATACAATTGATGCTCTCAAAGTGTCTGCGATACAATCCTCAAGTGCTCTACATGCTCCTCTTCGCTCTTTTAATAAATAAGAATGTCATCTATAAACACTATGACAAACTTATGCAAGTATGGCTTAAACACTATGCTCAACAGATCCATAATGCAGCTGGTGCATTAGTCAACTCGAATGGCAATACCAGAAATTCATAATGCCCATACCGGGTCCTGAAAGCAGTCTTTGGTACATCTTCCTTCTTAATTCTTAACTTATGGTACCTAGATTGCAGATCAATCTTTGAGAAGTGTCTGGCACCCTGCAATTAATAAAATAGATCATCTATCCATGGCAGTGGATATTTGTTCTTCACTATCACCTTATTCAACTGTCGATAGTCTATATACATTCTTAACGAACCATCTTTCTTTTTAACAAACAGCACCAGAGCACTCCACAGAGAACCGTTCGATCTTATAAATCCTTTATCCAACAATTCCTGTAATTGCACCTTTAGCTTTTTCAACTCAGTAGGTGCCATTCTATATGGAGGAATGGATATAGGATCGATGCCTAGATACACCTCAATCTCAAACTCTATCTCCCTGTCTAGGGGTAGCCCTGGCAACTCCTCAGGAAAAACATCAGGGAACTTTCAGACCATAGGTATTCTATCAATCCCTATTGAAGTCTTTTACACATCTGCTACATGTGCTAGATACGTTGTACAATCCTTCTTTATCATTTTTCTAGCCTGAATAACAGAAATGAAACTGATTCTAGATTAATACTTATCACCCTGAAACTCAAATTCTGGTTGCCCCCTAGGCTAGAATTTAACGTTTTTCTCATAGCAATCAGTAGCAGCACGATGGGTTGTTAACCAATCCATAACAAGTATTACATCAAGTTATAACATAGGCAGCTCTATGAAATTAACACGTAAAATGTTATCATCAATTTCAATAACACACCTCGGATAATAATAATTCACTTATATACTCTCCCCTATAGATGTAGTTATCTCTAAGGGCACACTCAATCATTGTCTCTCCTTATTTAACTGTGGTGAGATAAAAGAGTGTGTGGCACTGGAGTCAAACAATGCATATGCTATTTCATTCTGTATTAAAATCGTACCTATAACTGCATTATCAGATTTTTCTACCTCCTGAATGTTAACAGCAAAAACTCTTCCTTGGCCTCTACCTGTTGGGCCTAACTACCGCTGGGACCTTGTCCTTTACCTCTGCCCCTACCAGGAGCCTCTCTAGTCACATTCTGACTCATCTGCACAGTAGGTAGAGACACTGATGTTGAAGGCTGTAACACCTTAGCCTAAACCCTGATAGGGACCTTTAGGGAAATTATTTTTCTTTCTTTATGATGTGTTAATATTATATGTGAATGCATGGAATAAATATATATGCATGTTATATGACCTATTTTTAGGCCTAGAGTTGGTTTGAAGTCAGTTAGGACCCAATCGGGTAAGTTTGGAATTTTTGGTAATTGG
>CANXYC012050273.1:0-26346 GCA_948193065.1 Aleurites moluccanus | reverse complement strand
TCTTACTGAGTTGAAGGCTCACTCCTCTTCTATGGATTTCAGGTGATAGTGTAGCTCGTGAGGGAGCTAGTAGAGAAGATCAAGCTTCTTGACTCATTCTTCCAAGAAGCCTTCATTGTAATTATTTTGAAATATGATTTTATATATTCATGATATGGTATTATGACACAATATATATTGGGAGTATACTCTCGAGCTCCGTAGTTGGTCATCAGGGATGATAATATTTTGATGTATGATTTATTAGGTTACTCTTGTTCCTTAGTGATGTGGGATATATCTTTTGATCAGTAAGGAACAAGAGAAAATTTATGAAATGATATAAAAAGAAAGATATGAATTATACTTATACTGATTATAGAAATGATTATTGTATGATATCTATATTCGATATGAATGTGTAATATTAATGAGATCCAGGATATGTGAGTTTTACGGATTTATGGTGGTTTTAAGCCTACCCTTGCCATAGGACCATCGCACCACTGGAGTTGGGGTGTGACAGAGGTGGTATCAGAGCTATAGGTTTATAATCCTTAGCATAAAAGATAGATAGAGATGCATGAGCACTAGTATAAGTATTGATTAAGATAACTACGGAGCATAAGATTTGTGTCTTGTCTAATTGTGTCTTCCTTTGGTATTTATATTTGCGTTAAGTGTGCGTAGTGAGTCTGTTAATGTTTGTTCTTCTTATCAGTATCGAGATGCCTTCGCGTCGTGGTAGAGGATGAGGTCGAGGCCGTCCTAAGCGGGATTTACCTTCTGAAGAAGGTTCTGTAGGCAGAAATAAAGGAGATGAGGTTCCTCCTGTGCCACCAGTGGATATGGCTCATATGGCACAACAGTTAGACCAGTTGCAGAGGAACTATGCAATGATAGCTGAGTTTATTACTCAGCAAAGGCAGTAACAGGTACCTCCAGTTCAGGTTCTGGAAATTCCTGTTCCTCTAGTGGTTCCAACACCTGTAGTGTGTCAAGAGGAAAAGGTATCATTTGAAAGATTTCTCAAACTCAAGCCCTCAGAATATAAGGGTGAAGTGGATCCTACCAATTTCTTAGAAGAAATTGAAGAGAAAGTGCAAATTCTAAGAATTTCGGACATAAGGGCTATAGAGTTTATGGGTTATCTGATGAAGGCTGAAGCAAAAGACTGGTTCAAGAGAAGTATTTCTGGTATGCTTCGGGATAATGAAGAGTTATCTTGGGAGAGATTCAAAGAATTAGTGTTGAATGAATTTCTTCCTGAGAGTGTGAGGGAAGCTAAGTCCCTGGAATTTGAGAGATTGGTTCAGACCCCTGGCATGAGTGTTTCTGAGTATGCCAGGAAGTTCAGTCAATTGAGTAAGTTTGCTCCTGTTTTGGTGCCTACAGAAGTGGCACGGATTCAGCGGTTCCACAGAGGACTAGTGGCTCCACTGTTTAAGCTCCTAGTTGCACTTAAATTTGATTCTTATTCCAAGCTGGTGGATAAAGCTCGGATAATTGAGAACAGGGAAATGGAAGCCAGATCAGAGATGGTTGAAAAGAAGAAGTTTAAGGCTGATAGTTCTTCCAAACTAGATAGTGGGGTGAAGACGATGGTAGTGGCTCATCAGTCATCTCCGAGGAGTGGGTATAGAGGACCTTCAGGGAGATTACAGCAGAGTCGGGCTACTCCTGGACCTACTTCTCAGATGAGTCAGGGATCAGCTAGTTTTGCATCACCCAGGGCTCCTAAACCTCTGTGTCCTTCATGCGACAAATTCCATAGTGGACCTTGTCATTATGCATCAGGAGCTTATTTTAGATATGGACAGCAAGGTCACTTTCTTAAGAATTATCCACAGCTACTCTTTGGAGGTAGACCTCAGGCTTCTCAGGATACGGTTCAGATGAGTAGAGAGAGAGGCATTAGTCAGCAGCCAGGAGGAGGCAGAGGTATTTTGGGCAAAACTGTTGAGGATGGTAGAGGATCAGATCAGCAGGAGACTCAGGCTTCAAGATCAGCTCCCATGGGTAAAGGCAGAGAGAGAGTTTTTGCTTTAGCTCAGCACGAAGCCCAAGCATCCAATACAATGGTTACAGGTATTCTTCCGATTCAAACCTTGAATGCTAGAGTATTGTTTGATCCGGGAGCTACGCATTCATTTGTATAATCATGTTTTACTAAGAAGTTGCATGTGCCTTGTAAATTACTTGATAGTGTGTTGGTTGTTTCTACTCCTTTAGAGCAAAAAATTGAAGTTCGGAACTCTTATCCATCTTGTGTGGTTAGCATAAGTGGCAAGAGCTTGAATGTGGATTTGATTGAATTGTCAGTGTTAGAGTTTGATGTGATATTGGGCTTGGATTGGTTGTCCAAGCACTATGCCATTATAGATTGTAATGGGAAGAAGCTTATATTTAAGCTACCTTCGGGTGAGGAATTTGAGTTCCAAGGGGAGCGGAGCGAAGTATCGTACAATGTGATATCTGCCATTGGGGCAAGAAGGTTATTGAAAAAGGGTTGCCAAGGGTATTTGGCTTATGTCCAGGATATCAGTAAGGAAGTGAGAGGGATGGAGCAGATTCCTACAGTCAATGAGTTTCCGGACGGATTTCCTGAAGAGTTACCTGGTTTGCCACCGGATAGAGAAATAGAGTTCGGTATAGAGTTGCTACTTGGCACGAGTCCGATTTCTATTCCTCCCTACCGTATGACACCAGTTGAGCTGAAAGAATTGAGGACTCAATTGCAAGATCTGCTTGACAAGAGATTCATTAGACCCAGTAGTTCACCGTGGGGAGCACTTGTACTCTTTGTGAAGAAGAAGGATGGTTCTATGAGATTGTGTATAGACTACAGGAAACTTAACAAGGTAACTATCAAGAATAAATATCCTTTGCCAAGAATTAATGATCTATTTGATCAGTTGCAAGGTGCAAGTCATTTCTCCAAGATAGACTTGAGGTCGGGGTACCATCAGTTGAGAATTCAGAATGAAGATGTATCGAAGATAGCATTCTGGACCAGATATGGACACTATGGGTTCTTAGTGTTGCCATTTGGATTGACTAATGCACCGGCTGCGTTTATAGATTTGATGAATAGGGTGTTCAGGCCATTCTTGGACAAGTTTATCATTGTGTTTATAGATAACATTCTTGTATATTCTAAGAGTAAAAAAGAGCATGAGGAACACCTTAGAACTGTGTTGCAGACCTTGAGGGAGCATTAGCTATTTGCCAATTTTCGAAGTGAGAATTCTGGCTTGAGAATGTAGGATTTCTGGGGCATATAGTGAGCAAAGAAGGGATTAAAGTTGATCCTAGAAAGGTGGATGCAATTCTTAGTTGGCTGAAACCCACTAATGTTTCAAAAGTTAGAAGTTTCTTGGGTTTGGCAGACTACTACAGGAGATTTGTTCAAAACTTCTCCAAGATTGCAGCCCCTTTGAGCAAGCTTACCCAGAAGCAAGTTAAATTTCTCTGGTCGGATGCATGTGAGGAGAGCTTCCAGAAGTTGAAGACTTGTCTCACCACGACACCTGTTTTAGCTTTGCCATTGGGTGAAGGAGGATATGCGGTGTATTGTGATGCATCGAGAGTGGGACTTGGTTGTGTGCTTATGCAGCATGGAAGAGTGATAGCCTATTCTTCTAGGCAGTTGAGAAAGCATGAGATGAATTATCCAACTCACGATCTTGAGATGGCTGTAATAGTGTTTGCATTGAAAATATGGAGACACTACCTGTATGGTGAGAAGTGTGAGATTTTCATAGATCATAAGAGCTTGAAGTATATATTCCAGCAGAAAGATCTTAACCTTAGGCAGAGAAGGTGAGTAGAATTGCTTAAGGATTATGACTGTGAAATTTTGTATCATCCAGGGAAAGCTAATGTGGTAGCGGATGCCTTGAGCAGGAAGTCCTTGGGGAGCTTAGCCCATATTCAAGTGACTAGAAGGCTTTTGGTGAGGGAACTGCAGAGATTGCATGATATGGGAATCAGTTTGGAATTATCATATTCAGGAGTGCTTTTGGCAAATTTCCAAGTGAAGCTGGTTCTCATAGATCGAATTAGAGAAGCTCAAAATAAAGACCCTCAATTGGTGAAGATAAGGAATGAAGTGGGATCAGAAAAAGCTCCAGGATTTAATGTGGATGATGGTATGTTAAGGCATGGTAACAAGCTATATGTTCTAGCAGTGGATGGGTTGAAAGATATGATTCTTAAGGAGACACATCATGCCAAGTATAATGTGCATCCAGGTGCAACAAAGATGTACCATGATATCAAGAATTTATATTGGTGGAGTGGAATGAAAAGAGATGTTGCTGAATATGTAGCCAAATGTCTAACTTGTCAGCAAGTTAAGTTCAAGCATTAGAAACCATCAAGATTACTCTAAGAGTTGCCATTGCCGGAATGGAAATGGGAGAGGGTGACCATGGATTTTGTGGTTGGTTTGCCAAGAACTTCAAGGGGCTATGACTCGATATGGGTCATTGTGGATAGATTAACTAAGTCGACCCATTTCTTACCAGTCAAGACGACTTATGGAACTTCTCAGACTTCATGGAGTTCCAGTTTCGATTATCTCAGATAGAGGTACTCAGTTCACCTCGAGGTTTTGGCAGAAATTGCAAGAATGTCTGGGTACTCAGCTTGATTTCAGCACAGCTTTCCATCCACAAACAGATGGGCAATCAGAGAGAACCATCCAAACTCTAGAAGACATGTTGAGGATGTGCATACTAGATTTTGGAGGGAATTGGGATGCTCACTTGCCATTGATAGAGTTTGCCTACAAGAACAGCTATCATTCCACTATTCAGATGTCTCCTTATGAACCTTTGTATAGAAGGAAATGCAGATCTTTTTTGTGTTGAGATGAAGTTGGAGAAAAGTATATCGAAGGACCAGAATTGATAAGGTATACTTCAAAAAAGATTCCATTGATCCGAGAGAGATTGAAGAAAGCTTTTAGTAGACAAAAGAGTTATGTTGACCCAAAAAGAAAGGATCTTCAGTTTTCCATTAGAGATCTTGTGTTTCTAAAGATTTCTCCAATGAAAGGAGTCATACGGTTTGGCAAGAGGGGCAAGCTGTCTCCAAGATTTATTGAACCTTTTGAGATATTGAGTAAGGTTGGAGAGGTTTCATACAAGTTGGCTTTGCCTCCTAGCATGGATAAGGTGCATTCTATATTCCATGTATCGATGCTTCAGAAGTATGTGGCCGATACTTCCCATGTGCTACAAATGCCGAAAGTGGACCTCCAACCAGATTTGACATATGAAGAAATCCCAATTGCAATCATAGATCGAATGGTTAAAAAGTTAAGGAACAAGGAGATACCAATGGTTAAGGTTTTGTGGAGAAACCAAGCTTTAGAAGAATGCACTTGGGAAAGTGAGCAAAGCATGCAAGATAAATATCCCTATTTATTTTAGGCTTGAGGCAGATTATTATAAATTTGAGGACGAATTTATTTAAGGGGGGGAAGAATGTAATATCTGCTATTTTTTTGTTGTATTTTATTTATTGTATACTTGAAGAATTTATTAATTTAAGGTATGAATGTTGTAAGTAGATGCAGTAAATTTCTGGTTGTAAGAATTTGTGAGGTTGATTTCATATTCTTAAAGAAATAATTTGGTAAAGTGTAAAACATAAAAGTTGTGGATTTATGTATCATCTTCAATTCTGTAAAATGGCTTGGTAAAATTCTCTGTGTGTGAGGAGTTATGCCTCCTTGAGCAGGACTTGTCTGGTTTAGTATTTCTGTAGGAAGTCTATGTCTGTTTGAAATTTCTGGGAATAACTGATGTAGTTTGAACCAAAGGTATAAATATGAGAAATGTTCCTTTATATGCTGTGATGTTGGTTGTAAAATTTTAGAAAATTTGGATAAGTATAATTCAGTGGAGAGTGAAATTTATCAGGTATGTTCGGATGAATTTTGGGACAGTAAGTCTAGGTGATTTTGGAGAGTCACCATGATCAGTGTAGTTATCTTTATGATTTAAATTTTAGATATGTTGAGCCCCTGCATGTATATTTTAAGTGACAAAAAGAATCAGGAAGTTTGGATGTTTGTAGCTCATTTGCAAGCTGGTTAAGTATAAGTTGCTGAGGAAGAGTTTTAGCTCAGCAGGATCTGAATATGGCGAGCCGGCAAAATGTGAGGTGGAATTTTGCGAGCCGGCAAATGCGAGTTAGCGAAGTGGCAAAGAGAGATTGCCGAAGTGGCAAAGAGAGATTGCCGAAGTGGCAATAGGAGAAGAGACATATGCAAGGCGGCATATGCGAAGAAGGATTTGGCGAAGAGGAAAAGACGAGGTGACATTATGCGAAGAGGCATTATGTGAAGAGAGAATGTGCAAAGTGGCAGTTCGCAAGCAGAGTTTGGCGAAGAGGGAGATAAGTGAAGCAAGTTGGAGAGGAGGCATTGCCAAGGTGGCATATGCGAGACGGCATATGCGAGGAAGAGTTCGCGATGAGAGTTTGGCGAGGCAGCATATGCGAGCTGGAATAGCGAAGTGGCTTTTGCGAAGTGGCATTGCCGGATTAGTTTGGCGAGCTGGAAAGTGCAAGCTGGGAATGACGAACTGGCTTATGCGAGGTAGCATTGCCGAGGCAGGATGGCGAGGCGAGCTGGCGAGTGGGATTTTGGGCAGTGGCCTATTTAACCCAGTAGCCAGTAGCGTTTTCTTCACGATTTTCTTTCTTCTTTCTTCTTTCTTCATTCTTCTTCCGTTTTTTCCAGATTTGTTCCATTTCTTGTCTAAGGCATTAATATTCAAAATTAATGCATTAGATCTATAGATTAGCATATTATAAGACAGAAATTGTCAGATTCAAGCAGAATATTTCAGGAAATTCAGTATTGGAGAAATAAGGTAAATTACTTCAAATTTCATATTCTTTTATATTAATTAAATCTGGCTGTTAGAATAATTAATTCAAAGTATATAGAATTTATTACAAGCAATTGAAAGCTATTAATGGTAATTAATGTTGGAGGAATTAGAATTAATAGACTGTCATGAATAATAACATGAACAGTAAATTCGAATTAAATGCAGATTTTTCTTTAAGAGATGAATTAAATTGATGGTGGGAATTAAGAATAGAAACTCTAAGATGGTTAAATATTCAGAAATCATGTTGAATATTATTGAGTTAGGAAAACCCTAATTTTGTATATTTGGGGAAAATTCTTAGGAGAAGAAAATCAAAAAAATTGAGGAGATCATTGTGGGCAATCTGTTACATATATATATATATATATTAAATATTATAAATGACTAATACACCGGTAATTACGAAAGTACTAAAAGTAATAAAATTATATAATAACCTTAGGAAGTTTGTACTCTGCGAAGAAGGAAGCAGAGTTGATCTTGTAGGAAGAAATGAGAAAGTTATCCTGAAAAATAGTAAACAGGGGTGAGCGTTCGACTCAATGAGCTGATATAATTTAAATAAATATGCATGACAACAATTATCTATATAAAATGTCATATCATAATTCATCATCAATAAAAACAAGCCAAATATTTTACCCATGATGAAAATAGTCAGTGGAATCCACCATTCATATATAATCCATAAACATAAATGGGGAGCCGACCCCCTCCCTTGGCTTTCTTAAAATCCAAATACGTGGCCACGGTGAGTCTAACTCAAACCAGGTATCCCAATGCTCTCTTAACCATATCATGAGGCCACGGTGAGACCAGCTCTAATCAGGCTAATCCCTATAATAATATCATCATAATCATTTCATAACATGTCTCATTAATTACCATCATAACATATCAGATCATAGGATTCACATTACCTGAGTTAGTATAAGTGGATTCCACGTCCTTTTATTTTCATCGCAACACATCAACACATAATCAAACATAATACATCAATTATGATCATAATCATACATGTGCATCAAATTTCTAATGCAGAATGTAACAATTAAATATATGTAAAGATGACATACATTTAATATTTATGTTATGTTCAAATGCATTGTTAACTTAAATTATATCAATTCATAGTACAAAAGGAGGTACTCAGTTCCTGTCTCCGATAAGACCCACTGCGGAAGCACTCAGAGTATCTAAAGAAAATCATTAATAAGAATAAATTAATTACTAATTAATGGATATCCTATTTTATTATATAAATATTTAACTTAATGATTCTGCCGAAAAATTTAGTAGAATCTTCTCTAAAATAGGACGTAACCCCTTAAAAATAATAAATTATATCCTCTCATCAATATTCCAATTTAAGCAATTTATTGCCCATCCGGGGCCTACAACAAAATATCATCACGCCCTCCTTATCAATTCTCAAGTCAAAGCTCACAACAAATGTAAATAAAATAATTATCTGCATCGATAAAATAATTAGTTCCATAATTCTCATTCAATAATTTAAATTAGTATCTAAATAATTTATTTTTCACAAAAATAGACATAAATCTATATTTTATATTATCCATAACACCTAAAAATAATTTTCTCATAAATATCTTAATTATTTACTTATTTAAAGACTGTCTAAAAATTATTTCTTCCACCAAAAAATTAAATTGGTATTCTAACTCCACATTTAACTTATAATCTAATCCCTAAAATTTTTCATAATATCAAACATAATTTTTAGAGTTAATAAAAACTCACTTTGCCTAAAATTTCAGAAAAAAGACCCAGACTAAAATTTTTTCGATCTGAGCTCCGATTTTCGATCAAGACAAATTAGCTGCCAAAAGAAAGCTTGAACTAAGACGAGTGCAATGGTGGTGAAATTGCTGGAAAAGGATATCAGAATTGACTGAAAATTGCTTCAGACGGTGGCGGTGGCCCGTTTCCCGATGTCGGCACGTGTGGCAGAGTCCGGAGACCATTCGTGGCCAGATCTGCACTGGTGAAGTCCTCCGGGGCTGAGCTTCCTCTTGGAATGGGCGGTGTTGACGGATGATGGCCGGACGACAGTAGATCGGCTAACTTTCCTTTTCTCTCTCCTCTCTCTCTCTCTCTCTTTCCTCTCCTTCTTTCTGTTCTGTGAAATTTTCTTCTTCTTCAGAATATATATATATATATATATATATTCCTTAAATGAACTGAGAGATGGGGCTGGCCTGGTGGTTAGAAGGCTTAGCCTCCTTACCACTAAGCATGGGTTCAAGTCCTAGTTTGATTTCTTTTTTCTTTTTTTTTTTTTTTTTACAAATATTACAGTTGCAATCCTAACTAGCTAGTAAATAGTTGGTTGGCCATTTAAAGAGCTAGCTAGCCAATCTTGATACACATTGTTACATGGATACAATCCAAACTTAGTTAAAACCTGCATTGGGAAAAACCAGACAATGTTGGTTGTGATCATTTCTACAAGTTAATTGCTTTGCAAGGTTGTTCATATAATAAAGAATTGAATTTATTTAATTATTAATGTATGCTAAGTTGGACTTGTTTATATATATGCATACTGCGTTTGAATTTAAAAATATTTAATTTTTTAAAAATATAATCCACTTGACTTGGATTTTTTTTTAGAAATATTTATAGTTATAATATATAAAATTTATCTTAAAAATAAATTTTTATTATAAATATATATATTATTGTGGATGTCCTTTTATCTTTATTACTACTCCATTATTTTATATATCCTTCATATATCTCACTATACCATTACTTGGTGTATTATATTTAGCTTTATTATATTATTTATAAGATGTAACTTATAGTGAATTTATGTTATAATTTATGGTGAGTTTATATATTGTAAGATATAGTGGAGAAGAACCCTATAAATAGAAATTCCTATTACTTTGTAACATACACCAAGAAGACAATAGAAAACTCTCTCTTCTATATTCTTATTATTGTTCTAGTTCTTATTATTGTTGTTATTATTGTCTTGTTTATTTTTCATAATACGTTATCAGCACGATTATGTATTTTTAAGTAATCAAATCTAAGTAAGTTTTTCTACTCTTAAAATATTAATTTCATGCATCTTATTTATTTTACTATCTTAATGAATTATTTATATTTATGAAAATATACTAATATATATTAGTTTATTATTCTTATTAAAAATTATTATTTTGTCATTACCTTTATGTTTATAATTAATGTCTCGTTGTTTTTGATTAATAATAATATTATACTTATATATTTTAGAGTTTTTTTTGTTAATGGGTAGATCAAGGTTATTTTATTCTTATCCTACCCAATTTTGTTCTCTATGACACATTTGATAGCTATCCTGTTCAAAAGATTTAAAGATTTTTCTTTTGATAACATTCTTATTCAAGTATTTGAGGTTTAAAATTTTTTTTCTTGATAATATTCTAATTTAGGTATTTGAGTAAGTAAATTCTATTTTTATGCATTATTATTTTATTTTTCAATCTACATCTAACATAAAAAAATTTCTACAATTTTGATATTTTTTTTTGTATAGATTATAATATTTTATACTTGTTAAAATATAATTTGAAATAAAAGAAAATGATTTATATTTGTGATCTTATAAAAGTACAAATGAAAAAAAATTAGAATAATTATTATAATTTTTTTAAATTTAATTATGTATTGATAATGACAGTGAATTATTTATTTTGATATTGTAAAATTATTCTTTTATTTCAAATATATATATATATATATATATATATTTAGAATTAACTCTTAATGTGTGGAGACTATTTACAAATAATGATATGTTAATATTTTCATATATCGAATATGCTCATGCAGTGGCAATATCAATAATAAGATTGTAAAAATGTTATGAATTAACTTCATATTTTCTTATTCAATTTCATTCCTTGAAGTGAATGCAGTGATACTTAACTGAATAAAATAACAAGTCATTAGTGAAAAATTCATAGAGCACATCCTACTAGTTTTATCACATTCCTTGAACTGAATGTGGTAATATATAATAATAATACTATGAAATTTAAAGATAAATATATAATAATTATTCTTTTCATAAGAATAAAGTAATATCATAAAAATACTTATTATCACTAAAAGTGAGATAAAATTATATAGAAATAAAAATAGAAAAGGTGGATAAAATTTTTAAAAGTAAATATTATCAATATAGTTTTAAGAAAAATTTATCACATTTTATCGAATAATAAAATAATTTATTGATATTTATCGAGTATCGTAAAAAGAGAGAAAAAATGTGAATATAAATTTTATCTCTAATAATGATGATTTTGATTATGATCATATAGATATCACTCACGTTGATGTGATAAATAATTTTCTGAAAATATTGAAAGGGAGAATTGATTTCGATATATATATATATTGTCAATAGTGCGATAATTTGTATAATTTTAAAAATATTAAATATTTTTCTTATTTGAAAATGGGTGAGGCAATTACTTTTGGGAAGACAAAAAAAAATAATTAAAAAGCTCCAGAAGAGCTAATATATTATCACAAGAGGAACAAAATTTATTATACATAATACATTATTTTCTTCAAAATCTCATAAAAATTTGTTAGATTTTAAGGATATTCGCAGCAATCGATATCATATTGAGATGATAAATGAGAGGAATTAAAAATACTTTTATATTACAAGTATTATTTCGGGTAGAAAAATATAGTAAAAAATTTTCTTTGATTTTTATTATACAAAAATTAGTGAAATTAAAAAGAATCTTACAGTAAATAAAAAATTTATATATCCAAATATTTTTATTATTTGGCATGACAAGTTAGGTCATTTTGATTTAAAAATAATAAAAAAAAATATTGAAAATTCACGTTGAAATTCATTGAAGAACTAAAAAATTCTTCAAATTAATCAATTGGCTTTGGGTCAAAAGCTAAAAATTTATCATCTAAGAATTTTTTTTAATGTGCAGTATATGTCCTAATTATTCCATTACAACGCATTAAGATGAGTCCTCAAAAGATGTTAAAAATATAAGTTGGATATAAATTTTCTTCAATAATTAAATATTTTGAGTCATTAGTGGTGATGTATTTACTGCTTGATTTACAGATTGTCATTTGATAAAATAATATTTTCAGCATTAGGAGGGAGATAGTAAAAGCTGAGAAATATAATAATATAAAATATTTCATCATTATCTAAATTCTATAACAAAACAATATGAATAAAAAGTTCAAAAAATAATTTATCTGTAAAAATTAGCAAATCAATTGTCGGATGCACTTGCTAATTTAGAATGAGTAACAAAATCTCATATAATAGCTATTAATGTTTTAATTTATATTATCATTCCAGAAAAACAACTTATTAATATTCTTGAATCTCAAGCGCGCTTGAAGCGTGGAAGATTATTGGTTATAAGGATAAAAATTCTTGAAAGAGAAAAAAAATAAATAATAAAGATAATTTTATTGAAAATATAAATACTAACATAGATACACTTTCTGAAAAAGTACAAGTACCTGAAATTAGTAAAAATGAAAAGATATTGATAAATTATATTAGTTATGAAAAAAAAATAGAATCAAAATGAAATGATTGTTGACTATTATTTTATATATAATGCAACATATTTTTATGAATGAAAATGATGGTTTTGAACCGCGATCTGTTTAATAATGTTGAAATAAAGTTGATTGATTAAAATGAAAAAATATAATACAAGCATAATTAAATTCTCTTAAAAAACAAAAGGTTTTCGGACCAGTAGTCTAAATACTATAAGATGAGAAACTGTCAGATACAAATAAATTTTTGTACGAAAAAAATGAGAAAAATATAATTGTAAAATACAAAACAATACTTGCTACACAAGATTTTTCTCAAAGACATGAAATCAATTATGAAAAGATATACTCCCCTGTGGTGGATATAATAATATTTTGATATCTTATTTATTTAGTAGTGCATGAAAGACTTGATATGCACCTAATGGATGTAATCACGACTTACCTATATGATGTTAGTGTAGGTGCTCTAAAGACAATTATTGTAATGATGTTTTTAGAGATATATTATTAAAAAGACATTATTTATTAATCAGTGTTTATTATTGTTTAAAATAATAATGTATAACTGTTTAATAAAGTCCATGGTATAAACATAGCATAAAGGCATTCATGATATGATCATAATAGTGAGATGCTTATCATGTGTAATTATGTTTTAACCTAAATTTTCCTAGTCATAGAATTAATGAGATTGGACATTATTAATTCGGAAAGACTAACACATGTGTATACTATTTTATTTGATCAAATCATCTGATCTCATAAAAATGCTGACATTGATATGTCTAAGTATAGTATGTGGATGCTTACTAGGAGTAGTAAGTACATCGGAGTGATTGCAGGAGATAGTCATATGGAAATCTAAATAATTTTAATGACATATCTCTGCATGAACATGTGCAAATGTCTTTAGACTTGAGATCCTTAAGAGTGATCTAGAGTGAAGATGCTGTACTTTGATTCCATGCCTTGCTCTCCCAATAGTTTTGCTCATAGGGTGGACATTAGGTATAGTTCGAGGTACTCGTAGATATTTAAATAATCAACAAATGATATCATAATTCCTGTTAGAAGGAGGGTTTTACCTAAAGCCTCTTGTATGAAATCATTACTGGAAATCTTTGGCCAAAGTGGATAGTACTTAGAGATAGTTTCTAAGGAAATCATTTTAGTAATGATGCTCGAATTACAAGAAACTACAGTTCGGCTAAGTGTGATGTAGCCATCTTTGTGGAGTTAACATAATGTCCATACATTAAACTGAACTTGGTAAAAGGACTTGAAGGGACTAGTAGCATAATATTGTCCATGTGTAAGGGTTTTTGCTTACCATTAGCAATTTCTGATTATTTGGGGGTCATGATGTGTGGCAAGATATCGCTCATGATCTACTTGAGTTAGAAAGGTTCAATTGGAGAATTGATTATGAATTAAAAGAGTTTAATTCATATAATCTTTGTTGGACAAGGATTACCTTTTATGGAAGTTTCCTATTTTAGACTTAAGAATTTCCTAAATTAATTTAAGGAAATTATTAAAGACTTAAGTTGCCATTTAATTGGGAAGCCTATTAGGTCACACGCATAGAAGTGATTCAAACAATAAGTGATTCAAACAATAAGTGAAAAAGTTAATTAACTTATGATTAAATGAGATTTAATTCATATATTTAATTGTGGAGTTTTTGCAATAATTTAATATGACTAAATTAATTATTTAATTTAATTATTTGCATATAATGTATTTAATTAAATTAAGATCGTTGAATTGTGTTAATATTAGGATCAATAAGTCCAAGATCAAATGAGTGTTTCTGACATTTCATTAATGACATTATTATCATTAGGCTTAATGTTTTAATCTAAGCCGTTAGATTAAAACCTAATTGATCCAAGGGCCAAGGAAATATGATGTGATCATAATTCATTAACCCTAGGAATAAAACACAAAAGGTTGGCCAAATTTCAGAACATATTCTTGCACCAAAAGAATTCGGCCTCTCTCTCTTGCTTCTCCTCCATTCGGCCAAAACCTCTTGTCTTGCACATAAGAGTTTTTGGCTCTTATTTCCAAAAGCTTATCGTTTGATCTTCGTATGGATTACTAGTGGTGTTTTCTTGCTCTTGTAGGAAAGATAGTGGTTTGCTACAACCCTTTCTTGGTGATCAAAGGAGAAAAAGTTTCTCAAATCAAAGGTAAAGATCTTGATTTTCTTTAATGAATCTTCAATTTTGATCTATATAGTCATCTTGATTTGGGATTTTTATTTTATTTTCTGTTGTGCCTAATGACCTAAATCCCAACATATGACTCAATTAATAATGATATTTATATGAAAATCCCTGAAGGATTTAAAATGCTATAAAATATAATTTAAATTCTCGAAAAATTTATTCAATTAAATTATAAAAATCTTTGTATGGATTAAAACGATTTGAGCTCATATGGTAAAATCATCTTGGTGAATACTTGTTTAAAATAGAATATAAAAGCAATACTATTGAGAAATTTGTATATGAATTTGTCATTATTATTGTATATATTGATGATTTGAATATTATTATAATTTCTGAAAAACTTGAAAAAGTAACATATTGTTTCAAAAAAGAATTTGAGATTAATTATTTTGAAAAAATAAAATTTTGTCTCAATTACAAATTAAACATTTGACAAAATAATTTTTTATTTTTCAGTTAACTTATACACAAAAGTTTATTTATAATTTTATATACAAAAAACATTCATTGAATAGTCTAATGGTTGTTCGATTACTTAATATGAATAAGAACTCTTTTCAATTAGAAAAGATAATGAAAAAAATTTTGGGCTTGAAATACCATATTTATTCAATAGGCGCACTAATATATTACAAAAGAATGGTAAAATTGATATTTAATAAATTCATTCAAGTGACAATTTAATAGATTTGTTCACTAAAATATTACCTACTGCAATATTCAATAAATTATTTAATAGTATTGAAATGTGACGCTTTAAAAATTTTCAGTGATATTACAAATAGGAAGAGTTTAATACTATACTATTTTTCTCTTAATCAAAGGTTTTGTCCCATTAAATTTTCCTAATAAAGTTTTTAACGAGGCAGTATATTATTTGCAATACGAAAATATTGTATTCTTTTTTCTTCACTAGTTTTTTTCCCCATTGAGTTTTTACTAGTAAGATTTTAATGAGACATATTATTTATAAAGACGAACATCTAAGAAGGAGTGTTATAAATATATATATTATTGTGAATGTCATTTTATTTTTCTTATTACTCTATTATTTTATATGTCCCTTCATATATCCCAATACATCATTACCTAGTGTATTTATTTGATATATTATATTTAACTTTATTATATTATTTATAAAATGTAACTTATAGTGAATTTATGTTATAATTTATGGTGGGTTTATATATTGTAACATTTGATGAAGAAGAATCATATAAATAGAAGTTTATATTACTTTGTAATATATACCAGGAAGACAATAAAAAACTCTCTATTCTATATTTTTATTATTGTTTTAGTTCTTGTTATTATTCTTATTTGTATTTTGTTTATTTTTTATAATAATTTTAATATATATTTCTAATTAATATATTCAATATAGTATTTTTATTAATATATGTAATAGCTTAAATAGCAATAATGTGAAACGGATTGATTTTTTTTATTTATTTGCATGTCCCATTTAAATTGAGATTATAGCATATACTTTATTATTAATTAATAGTTAATGGGAGTGATAAGAAAAATTATTTTTAATTTTATTGGTAAGTTTTTATGCTTTAATTGCAAATTACAAACATACTTTTTTTTTTCTAATGATTTTTCAATTTGTCTTCAATTAAAAAGATAATCGAATATAATTATTAAAAGTTGACTTGCAATATTTAACCACGCCTAAAGAAAACCCTCCCTATGGTTGAAGGGAAAAATGGCTTTAGTCGACAAAATTAACTAATAATTTGCTCCATTATAAAATAAAAAAATAAAAAAAAAATTATTTAACTCATCCCAATTTAACTTTTATTAAAAAAAAATAAAAATTTATCGACTCATTCAAAATTAATTTTCTCATTATAATTAGAAAATCTTTCATGGAGCTCTTTTATCTCTAATTAATGCCAAAATCATATGAAATTTTATTCATTGGATCACTGAATACTAATTTTTTTAATATAAATTCATACTTATTTTTATATGAATAAAAGTTTATCTAGAATTTTTATAAATTTACTTGTACTTAAATTAAATTTTAATAAAATTGATAGAATTTATAAATAAATTACAAGTTAATAAAATTATAAATTTAAAATGAGTTTATATTTAATATATAGGGCTGGACATAAGGATTTATTAATAAATAATTTGTTTAAATTTATTTGCAATTCAAATTTAATACAATATGTAATATAATATTTTTATTTAAAAGAAATTTAGTATATTATATTTTTATATGAATAAACACACACACACACACATATATAAATATATATTAATAATTTGAATGAGATTACAATATAAATTTGAGTAAGGACAAAATCTAAAATACATATCACTTTTAGTAATTGTTAAATATTTGGAACTTTAGAGATAAAAAATAAAAAAAAAATTAATTAAAATGAGTAATACATAAAGGCCTTGTTTAATTATAAAATATTTTATATCATTTTTAGTTTTTTTATTTCTCAATTTTTTTTATATATCCATTTTTCAAATTGAAAATTAAAAAAATATATTAAAATTACTTTCTATTAAAATTTTCTATTTCTTCATTTCCATTCATTTCTAAGACTCTTTTATTTTGTATTAAATATATAACTATTATTTTTTATAACACTTTATTTTAAAGAAAAGTGAAAAACATAATAAAGTATTTTTTTTTTATAATATAGTATAATTTTGAAAAATTTTTAAAATTATTTTCAAATTTCTCATTTAAAAAATTTTGATAACTAAACACTAAATTATAATTTTCCATTTTTAAAAATAATTTTTAAAAAATAAACTTTTTTTTTCCATAACTAATAGGGGTAAAAAATATTTAAGTGGGGCGGCTTTAATAATTTTAATGGAATCACTATAAAAAAAAAAAAAAATTAAACTTATTTATGAGGTAAATTTTGATTTAAAAAATATATTTTTTTAAAATTTGATTCACACTACCTGTAATTTTTTGTGAATTGAAATTCAAAATCCGACTGATGAACAAGTTTACTTATAAATACATATATAAATATAAAACGAAGGATCTGCACCCTTATATCATAAATTATTTTTCCTACCATTAATTAAGGAAACAAGAGTAAATTTTCTAATCGAGTTAACTTAATTAATATAAAAATAAAGCTAATTTAATTCTATGCACTTGCCAGCCTAATATGATGGTAACTTTAGTCATTTCCTCTTTGTCTCTAGTAATTTTTTTTTTTTTTTTAATGATTTCTAGTTTGACACAGCTTATAAAAAGAAAAAAATAATTTTTTTGAGTGAGAAGCTGATTTTAACTCAATTTATAGTATTTGGTAAATATCAAAATTAATAAAAATAATTATAAAATTCAACTATTTATATAAGTTAGAAATTTGAACTTTTTAAAATAGCTGAATTTTAAATTAAATGCGTAGTTGATTTTAAAATATTAGTGGATAAAAATATCCTTCACTTTTGCTAACAATAATAAATCTATCTACTATAAAAGAATACTTAATTTTTAAATTAATTATTTTTATTTTTTTACTCAAAAGAATTGAACTCTAAATTTGTGATCTAATCAATTATTTACCGTTGGGCATTGAAAAATTTTTGTTAACAGAAGGTACTTTTAATTTTATTTCATGAATAACTTTATTTTTTTTTATCTTAGTGATTGAGATTTTTAGATTGTTTTTAATTTTTGGCTTGAAATTTTTTTCGTTTGGATTAAAGGAATTTGAATGAGAGATTTTATAAAATTCATGAATTTTGTTAAAATTCATTGTTTGCTTATTAAAAAATACAAACACAATTTCAATCAATTCATGGAATTCATACATTCAAATTCACTTCTTTTCTAATTCTTTTGCCTTCGTATCCCCAATAAGACTCAACCTTTTCTTCACAAAACTAGTCCCGAATCCTGGCAATATAAAATCATAAAATTATTTTAGTTTTTCCTGAATAAGTTATTTATATAAGTAATTTTACCAAATACAAACAAATAACTTATGAGTTTATAAGTAGTTTTTAAATTGTATTTTATCAAAAACAAACATACAGTTAATTGCTTTTGAAAATATCACTTTTAGAAGTAGAATTTTTCCCTATATAAAAAGCTATTTTCATAAGTTATACCAAATTAAATCTAAACCTGATTAATCTGCTTGTATTGGAAGGAATTCAAAGGGATAAAACTATATTAATATCTATTTTTTTTTTCATTCACCATACTTACATTCAACACCTTATTTAAGAGGAATAAATTCTTATCACTTGAATTAATAAATATTAGTCTAGTAATTTTTTTTTAAATTTATTTTTTATGAATTTAATCAGTTGTGTTACAACCTTCCATTGTTAGTTAACTATAGTTTCTTTTTCCTTATTTCCTAAATTTTTCTACTCAATGAATACATTTTTTTATAAATTTGATGATAATGATTGTCAATCATTTTATTTGGCTTAGTATTTATTCAATATATATATATTAACTTAGTTAATGGAATCTAATTCAAATAATCAGTGTTGACGTTCTAGGACTTCTTAATAAATAAATGAATATTTAAATTTTTTAAAAAATTAATTTTAAAATTATAAGACAACATTGAATTGAGATTGATTTATGATTATAAAATAATCACCTACTATTAGTTTTAATGTTGCCAACATGATTAATTTTTTTTTTTAAATTATCGATTATTACTGAAAAGTTCAAAAATTGCAACCTCTCTAAACTATTTTGATATCATTGAGTTAAAAACAGTTCCAAGTGAAAATTCATAAATCTCATGACTGCCACAATAACAACAAACTAAAGATTGCAACATGTCAAATTCCCTACTTTTGCCTTTTATTTCAAGTCTGACTCGTTATTAAATCCCCACTTGCCTTACTAATGAGAGGGCCTTGTCTATTAAGGGAAGAAAACAAATAAAAAAACCAAGAAAATGTCCATATTAACTCTTTCATTTCTTGAAATGTCCACCAACAGAAGCACCGCAAAAACCCAAAGATTAATCCATTCCCAGCACCAGCACCACCGTGACCACCAGCAAGATCTGATACCAGGTTTGCCTGACCATATAGGTCAACTGTGTCTTTCTTTTGTGAACCCTTCTTTACTTTACTCTGTTTGTCGTTCATGGCGTCGCCTAATCTATTCCCCTTCTTTCCCTCCTTTTCTTTCTCTTTACACAATTTTATCTTCAACAAATACAGATAAGGACCATAATGATTCTAATCCAATCCAATTATTTAATTTTGATCCTATTTCCTCTAGGTGGAACTCTCTTCCTCCTCTACTGCCTGACCCTCCTATCCGTCTCCTCTTCCGGCACCCATCTTTCATTTCACGACACATACCTATACAATCCGTTTCCGTGTTAGGCCACCTGATGCTACTCGCTGCCACCACTCATAATTTTTTTCCAGCCCTCTCTTGCCCTCTCATTTTTAATCCCCTCTCTCGCAAATGGGCTTTTGGCCCTCCACTTGCCACACCACGCCGCTGGTGCGCTGCTGGCGCTATTAATAGCACCGTATATGTGGCGAGTGGAATTGGGTACCATTTCTCTGCCGTTGTGGCTAAGTCAATGGAGAAATGGGATTTGTTAAACACACCAAAAACAACTAATAATCACAAGTTAGCCAACAAAAACACGAAGGGTAATAACTCATGGAAATGGGAGAAAATAAAAGGATTGAAAGATGGAAGATTCAGTAGAGACGCCATTGATGCAATAGGATGGAGAGGGAAATTATATATGGTGAATGTAAAAGGCGATGGGCCGAAAGAAGGATTAGTCTATAACGCTGAGAAGGATACATGGGAGAACATGCCGGAGGGTATGCTTGGTGGGTGGAAAGGACCAGTGGCTGCCATGGATGAGGAGGTCATGTATGTGGTGGATGAAGCAAAGGGTGCATTAAGAAAATATCATCCGGAGAAGGATTCTTGGGAGGAGATAATGAAATCGGAGAGGCTTAGAGGAGCCCAGCAAATTGCTGCCGGTGGTGGTAGAGTCTGCGTCGTTTGTAGAGGAAATAACGGTGGTGGGTGTAGGGGTGGGATTGTGGTGGTGGATGTGGTGAATTTTCCAGTGAGGCTATGGATAGTGGATACACCGCCGGGATTTGAAGCTGTGTCGGTCCATATATTGCCGAGGATGAACCAGGCGGATCTTGGATTTCCAGCAGCACGTTAGAGCTTCTAATTTTTTTTTTAACTGAGCTTCTAAATTTCTTGATGCTAATGATCGTTGGATTATTGGGAAGCAAATCGACAGCGTTGAAATGTTTGTTATTTGTTGAACATTACGTCAGCTTCGCCGGCAACGATGGTATGTGAAAAGTGTGACTGTAACTTTTTCTCACTTTTTATAATTTGCCTTTTTCTTACATAGAAATTGTTTATATTATTATATTTTTTGTCTGCCTTGATTTTTATGCTCCATCGGTTCAAACTCATAATTCAATTTTCTTTAATTATATCCTTCAATTTAATTTAATTTTTTTCATTTTTAAATTTTAATTTTATAAAAAATTTATAATATCATTCTTTATTAATTATATATATATATTATTGTTAAAAGTAAGTAAATAGTATTTTAGAAAACTCAGATGATATTTTTTAATTTTTTTAATCTATATGCAAAAGTAAAATAAACTATTAATTTGGACAGAAGGAGTTAGATGTTTCTTGATAATAAATTGGCCAATAAGGTTAAAACTGAGATGTTAGAATATCTTTTTTTTTTAACTGAAATAATTGTGTTAAATAAATTTATGATAAACATAAAAAAAATAATTATCTAAATAGGTTGGCAGAAATAGATATTGCTTACGATAAAAGTGTCGCAAAACTTTTAAATTTATTTTTTATTTATATTAAATTGTATTGTTAAATAATTGTTAGTTTGATATTTGATTAATTTACATTTAGCATCTATATTATATATAATATTTTTTAAAATTTATTTTTTAATTATATTAAATTAAATTCATAATTTATTAATATGTCATTGAATTAATAAATCAATGATTATATCTTTTTCTTATTATGAATAAAATGA
This sequence comes from Aleurites moluccanus, assembly GCA_948193065.1. Taxonomy (NCBI): domain Eukaryota; kingdom Viridiplantae; phylum Streptophyta; class Magnoliopsida; order Malpighiales; family Euphorbiaceae; genus Aleurites; species Aleurites moluccanus. The sequence continues at coordinate 4,590 of CANXYC012050273.1, read as the reverse complement.
AAAACTTAATTATTAGATCTTATTAATTTCTTTTAAAGTTTTTAATATACATTTTCAAAAATAAAAGAATTTTTAATATGCATGTAAACTTTATATTCTATATATAGAGAGAAATTAAAAATAAAAGAGTAGTAAGGATTAAATATTTTTATATCTATGGGGAGTGTTCAGAGATTGCCTAGGTAAATGGCTATGTGGGTTTTTGCATGATTTGTGTAGTTATTCAGCTATTGAGGCTGAACTTTGGGAAATGGAGTCAGGATTGTAAATGGTATGGCAAAAAGGTTTTAAAAATCTCATCGTGGAAGGAGATGCAAGCGTCCCTCTATTTTGATTAACAAAGGTATTGATTCTAATTCTCACCAAGCAATTATAGATGATATTAAATTTTTCTTGAATAGAGATTGGGAAGTGAATCTTGTTAAGGTGAATAGGAAAGGCAATTTTGTAGCAGATTTTTTTGCTAACTTAGCAGTATATAGTAATTTTGGATTGACAGAAATTGAGTAGCCTCGTGGGGTGAAGCAATTTCTGTAACTAGATGCCTTGGGGATAGAATGGAGTAGAGTTTGTACAAAGTCTTAGTCTTTGTTTTTTGTTTGGGCTGTTGCCCTTTTTATATTATAATATATATATTATATTATAAAAGTGAATGATGAGTGTTTTAATTTTTTCATAAATATTTAATAAAAAAATAATCAGAATGATCAATTAATTAAATGATGTCAAAATTTAGGGATTATGCAATGCATTTTACTAAATACATGAATTACTTTATTAATAGAGTCAAAACACATAGACTAATTTATAATTTATCTTAAATTTAATTTGTTTTTCATTTAAAAAATTTATAATATTATTCTTTATTATATATATATATATATATATATATATTAAACAAAGTATATATAATTAATATGTTATTGTTAAAAGTAATAGTATTTTAGAAAAATCAGATGATATATATATTTTTTAATATTTTTAATCTATATGCAAAAATAAAATAAACTATTAATTTGGCAGGAGGAGTAAGATGTTTTTTCATACACTTGTTATATTTATGATCTTGATAATAAATTGGCCAATAATGTTAAAACTGAGGTTGCTAGAATGTCATTTTCATTTTTGAATTGAAATTATTTTGTTAAATAAATTTATGACAAACATAAATTTATAACTACCTAAATAGGTTTGGAGAAATAGACATTGCCTGTGTAAAAGCTTCTCATATAAGACTTTTAAATTTTTATTTATTTATATTAATTTGTATTATTATTATTTGATATAATTTTTAGTTTGATGTTTGACATATTTGCATTTAGTATCTATATTATATATAATACTTTTTAAAAATTATTTTTAATTATGTTAAATTAAATTCATAAATTATTAATACGACATTGAATTAATAAATCAATGATTTTATCTTTTTCTTATTATGCATAAAATTTAAAATTTAATTATTAGATCTTTTTAATTTCTTTTAAAGCTTTTAATATATATTTTCAAAAATAAAAGAATTTTTAGCATGCATGTAAACTTTATATATATAAATATATTAAAAATAAAAGAGCAGTAAGGATTAAATATTTTTATTTTTGTAGGGGAGTGTTCAGAGATTGCCAAGGTAAATGACTTTGTGGGTTTGTGCATAATTTGTTTAGATGTTCAGCTATTGAAGCTGAACTTTGGAGCATTAGGCCGGGATTGCAAATGGCGTGGCAGAAAAGTTTCGGAAATCTCATCGTGAAAGTAGATGCAAGTATCTCTTCATTCTAATTAACAAAGGTACTTATTCTAATTCTCACCAAGCAATTATAAATGATATTAAATTATCTTTGAATAGAAATTGAAAGGTGAATCTTGTTAAAATATATAAGAAAAGCAATTTTGTAGCAGATTTTTGGCTAAATTACATCAATTTTTCTAAACTTACTTTTTAATTCATCATTGTATTTGAATTTTAATTTATTGCATAAAAATTTTTCGATTTTGATTTGATCGCAATCATTATCTTTTTTAATAATTTATGTAAGTGATAGAAAGCTGACGTGACCTTCATTTAATATTTTTAAATCTTATTTCACTCATCTTAATACTACACATCATCAAAACATTAGCTCCTTAAATTAACTTTATGTGCCTAACTTTTTATTTTTCTTTCTCACCCATTCTTGTTCTCTTTCACTCCTTTCTCTGCCATCTCATCTCTAATCGCTATGCTTAACCCTATCCATATACAGTAAAATCCACCTTTTTTTCTTTCTCAGATGTCCAGTATGACTTATTTCTGCCACTATGTGATAAAAGAGCAAAGATATAAATCAGCTTGTTTTGTAATAATTCAAAGAGAGAATAGAAAAAGGGAAATAAAAAAAATAAAAATTGACTGACTAACAACTCAACTCAGTCACGAGTCGCGACTCATAACAGTCAACTTGTCTTTGTATCTTTGAGATATTTTTGTGTTTCTCTTCTTCCTCTTCTAGTTTCTGCTTATCCTCTTTCTCTTCTTCTCCTCCAGCATCATCTTCGTTGTTATTTTTCAAAATCGCAACTTGTTTTTGCAGTGGCTTTTCAATAACTTTTGTTTTCAAAAATGGTACTTATTTATGTGGATTTTCCATTAATGGATTTTTGGGTTTTTGCAAGATATTATAACAAGAGGTAAAAATTATTAGGTTTTTGGATTTAGGGAAGAGACTCTCAAATTGTTTACAAATTCGGTATTGTGGACCCTTAAATTACTGGTACCTGATGGTAAAAATGTCACGACCCGGTTTTTCGAACCGCGACGGTCTTAGGGCAAGGGAGATGCCAATGGCGACCGGCACCCGTAGAACTCAGTATCATTAGATAATCTATCAACCTTAATATATATTCATTTATTATAATTACCATTCATTTATTATAATTACCATCCATTATATTATCCTGTTAATCATTCTGTTAACCTGTCAATTATTCTGTCATCATAATGTGATTGGCTGTCACAAATATATATATATCATGCATCATATATAATCAATATAGACCATCAATATCAATATAGACAATGTTCATCTCATAGCTACCCAATACATATCCATGGAGCAGCTAGATCTTGAACACCAAAAATAATATAATACAGTAATCCAAAATAGATGTATACATCATAAATCTGAAGCAAGAAATCCACAGAGAGCAGAAGACTGGATCCTGCTGCCTTCTCTTCTCCTGAAAGGGGTAAACAAACAAAAGGATGAGTATGAAAGATACTCAGTGAATTTACATGCATCTCAATGAAATATAAGCTCAATAATGGTTTATACAGGTTAGAAATAATAATACAGGGTAAATCATAAGAATGACAGAATCAGTATCGGTGAAAGTATGAAATAACAATGGTCATAAACAAGTAGGGTAAATATCATGGTCAGACAGATAAAAAGGCCTCGTACTCGCGGACTATGTATAATCTCATAGTCTCTCACATATCACATAATCATAAGACTGATTAGGTCCTATGGCTGGAACCATAAACCTTTCCCAGCTAGGGCATCAAAGTCAATGTGCACATTGCCGACAATATGTACCCACTACCCTGTCGATGAGGCAGCTCTGTCAACCACAATTAGGCAAATAGGAAGCAGTCACATCTCAATTGATACCATTATGCAACAATGGTACCCTCATAGTCAACATGGTCAAAATCAATCAAATCACATGAAATAAGAATCAATGGCATAAAGAATTATATCAATTAGGCAATGATACATGTCAGGATAAACAATAAAGATAAAGAACAAGACTTAGTTCGGTGGCCGAATCTAATAGGTCAATTGGCATACCATTATCACAAATGACAATGGTATTCAATTGGTAGGCCTATGGCATGCAAACCAACAAGCCAATGATAAATAAACTAGGCAAATTATCAAACACAAGGTAACACACAATGGCAAGCCAATAGGTTAGGGTTCGGAGCAAAATTGGCTTGCCAATTCAATCTAATAACAAGGTACATTGTTCCACAATGCAAAGGCATCAAAAGCAAGATTAAACAACATCAAATTAGGGTCAAATTGACAAGGAAAAATCAAAGGAAATCAAACAAACACATAGGCAAACTTTAAGGCACATGGTTCAGCCACCATTAGGGATTTCACAAATTGGTTCAATTCATCAATTTAATGATTCAAACATGGTATTTGATGCAATGTAAACTCACCTAAGCCTTCCAAATGCCAATCCAATAGCTAATTTCTACCAATTTACCAAAATCCCCAAATTGAGCAAACTTTGAAAACTCAATTCCTTCAATCTACAATTCCACATCAAATTAACCATCAATTAGTTGTTCATTCCTATCCAATTAAACATTTCCAATATCAATTTGACATTCCTAATACAAATTCAACATCTCACCCTTTACAACTTCAAATTCAACATTCAATTTGTAATTACTTTCAATTATGGATAATCTAATGCAATTAAACTAATTACTCATTCAATTCAACCTAAATAATCACTAAAACATTAATCAAATCAAACAAACTAACAACTTACCAAAAATCACCCTCCATGGCCGAATTTCTCAAGCAATAGTCC
>CANXYC012050181.1:0-13944 GCA_948193065.1 Aleurites moluccanus | reverse complement strand
TGAATTGATGAAAATATTTATTGTTAAATTGATTATATAATTTGTTTTATTTGATTTTTTAAAAATTAATGAATATGAATAATAATATATAGTGTATATATTAAAAATATTATTTAATATTCAAACGTGTCTCAACGTGTCGAAATCTAAATTTTTTTAGAATTAACGTGTCGTGTCGTATCATGTGTCAGTGTCTGTGCTTCATAGTTTATAGACTCAAACAATTCCTGATCTTTTTAGAAAAAGACTTTAAAACTAGTTTATATTCTACAAGGATTTAAATTCCTAAATTAAATTAAGAAGAAATAAATTCTTCCTAAACCAACAAAGATTCAAAATAAGACTTAAAACTAAAGTTAAAGACTCCTAAATATATGAGGACAGATTTCCTAGCATAACTGGAAATTATAAAATTGCCCCTAATTTAAAATTACCAGGTGTATATCTATTTAACTAAATACATAAATTAAACACAAAAATATTAGTAAATAACCTTATAATTTCTCCAATAAACTCATTATTAAATCTGGCTATAATCCTAAACTTGAGTTCTTGAATTTGAAGTTTCTTCTCTTTCTATTCTCTATTAGTGGCTTGCTATCATGTTTCCAACTATTTGTGATATCTTGTAGTAGGTCAATATGGATGGTGGAAACTGCCAGAGTAGTTTTGTAGAAAACTCAAGAAAGTGCATCAACAACTGCATTATCCTTCCTCTTTTTGCAACAAAAATCAGTCAAACCCCATCAATTTAGAAAACCCAAGTTATATGACTGGAACTAGCAGGTCTTTATTCTAAGATATATTTTAAACTCTTGTGGTTAGTATGAATAGTGAAGTGCCTGCCAGTGTGAAAAGTGCTCTCATTTTGTGATGGTAAATACTATGACCGACGACTCTTTTTCATATACACATAAAGATTGGTTATTGAGAAATAGTGGTTTGCTAATAAAAACAATGGGATGTCCTTGTTGCATCAGTACTACACCAATACCATCCTAACTTGCATTTGTCTTGATGAAAGGTTTAGATAAATTTGCTAAAGCTAATACATGTGTAGAAGTCATAACTTGCTTGAGCTTGAAAAATGCTTCAATGGCTTGTGAATTCCAAGAAAAAGAGTGTCACGACCCAACCTGGGAGCCGAGACGGTCCTAGGGTATGGGTGTTGCCTAAACTACCAGTACCACGAAGAACCCAAATAACTGTACTATATGGCATGCAATTCAATAACAAGCTCAATATAGCTTGATAATTCTATAAAAATTTGGGCAGCATCTCCTTTGTATAAGGATTATGCGCAGCTGTAAAACATATAAATAACACTTTCAATATTATTAACATCAATATTCAAATCAAGGATCCCTCTGGATCTCCAGTATCAACTTAACAGGTAAGGATTTATCACAGACTCTCACATCACAAATATCATACTTATATCCTACTATAACTTTTTTCCCCATTGGTGTGACTATTTCTAAGGGCACATGTAAAAGTTTTCTACCCAATCCCAATTTCAAAGCAAAAACAAGTGATATAAAGGAATGAGTTGCACCTGAATCAAACAATACATAAGCCACTATATCATTTATAGAAATCATACCTACTACAGTATCATGTGATTTCTGGGTCTGCTGCTGAGTCACTGCAAACACTCGCCCTTGACCTCTACTAGCCACTGACTGTCCCACTGTCGGATTCTGTCCTGCTGGTCTGCCTCTACCAGTGCTCCCCCTACCCATCTGTACTAATGGCTGGGAAGATCCTGCCTCTGAAGGCTGTGCAACTCTGCGCGTAGAGCAATCTCTGTAAAAATGTCCAATCTGTCCACATTTATGGCATGCCCCTGATCTGATACGACATACCCCTGAATGTCCCTTCCCACAAAAAGTACATGTGGGTACTGATGCTGTCATCTGAGCTGGTCTAACAGGACCTCTGAAATAATTAGGAATAAGATGCCTCGTACTCATACTTCTGCTAAAATCCTGCCTCAGACTAGGAGGTGGCAATGACTGCACTGGCCTGGGAGGAGGTGTAGATGCAAAAAACTGGGATGTCCCCTCCCCAGGTCTACGGAATTCTCCTCCTCTGTCTCTCTTCTTCTGCTCCCTATCAGACCTCTCTTCTTTGTATTTTGCCTCCATCTGTGCTGCTTTATCAATAGCCCTACTCAGAGAAGTAAACTCCATAGCCAGTAAAATATTATGTAGGGTTGCATGCAAACCTCTCCTGAATCGTCTAATCAGGTCATTTTCAGTAGGAGCAATCTTTCTGGCATACTTGCTCAGTCGTCGGAACTCTCTAGCATATTCCAGGACAGACATATTCCCCTGTCTAAGCTGTTCAAATTTAACAATATTGCTCTCCCGTAAGCCCTCTGTCAGAAATTCATCCATCATTCTTTGTTTAAATTCAGCCCATGACATTAGATCATCACTATGAATGTTAGCATCAATATGCTCTGTGAACCAGGTAGCAACATCTACCTCAAGTAACAATCCCACCAGCTCTATAATCCTTGCCTCAGAACAAGATAATGTCCGGACTATCCTGTCAACCCTGTCAATGAAGTCACTAGGGTATGTACTATACTCCCCTGTGAATGTAGGCAGTCTAAATCCCATGAATTCCCCAACAGCTACTCCACCCTCTGGTATAACCCTCTGTACTCTGCCCCCTGTAACACTGTTGGCTCTCTCTGGGGTACTGGTGGCACTACAGGTTGTACCACTGGTTGTACTAGAGGTGATGGTGGCTGTACCACCGTAGGCTGTGCTGCTAAATGAGTCCGGATGGTCTGTAATATTTCCTGTCTCATTTCTTGTATTTCCTGTCTCCAGGGTGCCTCATCCATAGAATCAGACTCTGTGCGTCTCTGTGACTTGGATAGCTCAGACTGAGCAGTCTGAAGATGACCTGATTAGACGATTCATGAAAGGTTTGCATGCAACCCTGCATAATATTTTACTGGCTATGCAGTTTACTTCTCTGAGTAGGGCTTTTGATAAAGCAACTCAGATGGAGGCAAAATACAAAGAAGAGAGGTCTGATAGGGAGCAGAAGAAGAGAGGCAGAGGAGGAGAATTCCGTAGACCCGGGAAGGGGACATCTCAGTCTTTTGCATCTAGACCTCCTCCCAGGCCAATGCAGTCATTGCCACCTCATAGTCTGAGGCAGGATTTTAGCAAAAGTATGAGTATGAGTATGAGTATGAGGCCTCTTGTTCCTAGTTATTTCAGAGATCCTGTTAGACCAACTCAGATGACAGCATCAGTGCCCACATGTACTTTTTGTGGGAAGGGACATTCAAGGGTATGTCGCATCAGATCATAGATGTGGACAAATTGGACATTTTTACAGAGATTGCTCTATGCGCAGAGTTGCACAGCCTTCAGAGGCAGGATCTTCCTAGGCATCAGTACAGATGGGTAGGGGGAGCACTGGTAGAGGCAAACTAGCAGGACAAAGTTCGACAGCGAGACAGTTAGTGGCTGGTAGAGGTCAAGGGCGAGTGTTTGCAGTGACTCAGCAGCAGGCCCAGAAATCACATGATACTGTAGTAGGTATGATTTCTATACATGATATAGTGGCTTATGTATTGTTTGATTCAGGTGCAACCCATTCCTTTATATCACCTGTTTTTGCTTTGAAATTGGGATTTGGTAGAAAACTTTTACATGTGCCCTTGGAAATAGACACACCAATGGGGGATAATGTTATAGTATGATATTTGTGATGTGAGTCTGTGATAGATCCTTGCCTGTTGAGTTGATACTGGAGATCCAGAGGGATTCTTGATTTGAATATTGATGTTAATGATATTGGAAGTGTTATTTATATATTTTACAGTTGGGCATAATCCTTATACAAAGGAGTTGCTGCCCAAATTTTTATAGAATTGTCAAGTTATATTGAACTTGTTATTGAATTGCATGCCATATAGTACATTTATTTGGGTTCTTCGTGGTACTGGTAGTTTAGGCAACGCCCGTACTCTAGGACCGTCTCGGCTCTCAGGTTGGGTTGTAACAAAGAGTCCTTGAGCAACTCAATAAATGATCTAGCCAAGGAGCCATAATTTGAATGAACCTTAATAGCTTGTTAACCCGAAGAAAACTCTCAGTTGCTTAATTGTAGTGGGTTGAGGCCAATGCAATATTATAGTCTTGGTAGGGTGAGTAGAAACTCTTTTAATAGAAATGAAATGGCTAAATATTCCACTTTAGTACCCCCCAAAGACAATCTTTTTAGCAAATAAAAAATGGGTCCTTAAGGTAGCTATGGCGGTTTTGAGGTTGTGTTTATGCAATTCTAAAGTGGGTTTGCGGGCCAAAATATCATCAAATAAAGCAAGGACAAGTTTCCTAAGGAAAGGCTTAAAGATATTGTTCATGAGTTATTGAAAGATGGGAGGGGCATTAGTTAAGCTAAAAGGTATGACTAAAAACTCATAATGCCCCACGTGCTCGAAAAGTTGTTTTGAACATGTCTAGAGGATGCATTCTAAAGTTGTTTTGGAAATGTCTGGAGCATGCATTCTAATGTGGTGATAACCAGATCTAAGATTAATTCTGGATGCATTCTAATGTGGTGATATTCAGATTTGAGATTAATATTGGAGAAACTTAGCTCCATGCAACTCATCCAACAATTCTTTTTGTTACATGAATTGGAAATTTGTATTTCATGTTATTCTTGATCAATTCTCTTATCATCGATGCGTGTGTGCTGGAATACATTTGTCTTTTTGACTAAAACTATAGGAAAAGAAAAGGAGTTGTGGCTATGTTGAATGAACTAAATACTTAGTAATTTCTGAACCATTTGTTCCACTACAACTTTTTGTGGGCTAGAGTGCTTATAGAGTCAATCATTGATTGATTTGGATTCATCTATAAGAGTTATTATGTGGTCATATGTTCTATGACGGGTTGAGGATTGTGGTATTTCGAAAACATTAGAATAATTGTCTAAAATAGGTTGAAGGTCAGGGAGATGACCTCAAAAGAGCCAACTTGTTATCATTGAAATGACGTATCAATATAAGGTTTGGTTGTAACAGGGTAGAGTTGTATTATTCTCTAAGATGCAGTAGGTAACTCGTGCAAAAGCTTAAGCATCTTAGCCTTAGAAACAAGTTGAACATAACTTGAATTTTCCCCAAAATAGTGACAACCTTGTTTGCTATTGAGAATTGCATCCTTAATGTGTTAAAATTCCATAAAATATCTATAGGTGATGCAAAGCATTGAATGCCAAGGATTATCTCAGTGCCTTCTGGAGGTAAGATTAGACAAAAGTTCTTGCAAATAATAGAGCAAGTCAAATTCTCTTCATTAGAACCTTCCACTGGAACTAGTGAGATTGGCGTTGTTGAATACTCCATAGACTTAGCTTTAGCTCAACTCAACTCAACTCAGTCTTAATCCAAAATTAAATGGAGTTGTTATATGAATTCTTTATTTCTATTCTAAACGATTTTGTATTATGTCTGTGATAGTTGTAATACCTCCATATCATATTGTATCTTTTTCCTTCAAGTTAGTTTATGCTTGCCTTTGCATTTTTTCATCTTCTCTATCATGATGTGCTTAACCTTTCTAATTTTGGCTTTCTTAGTCCCTGCCTTGCATGCTTAAACCATTTTAATCTCTCTGCTCTCAATTTTTCCTCAGTCGATGCTACTCTCACCTTTTCTTTAATGTTTTCATTATATATTTGCTATCATATAACATAGCTGATCATGATGAATGGCTCAAGTTTGAGCCTTAAATTTGCATGTGGTTATGATTTTCTTTTTTTCTTCTATACTCTTCCAATATTGATAAATGAAAATATTGTGTTAAATATCCTTTGAGAAGTAAGACTATATTAAAGTAACAATAAATGGACCTTATCTTTTATTTTGCTGATCTAATTTATTTATTTATTAGTGGTGCATTCCTTGAAGATGCTGTTTTTGTTTCATGCGGACATTCCTTTGGTGGTCTCATGCTAAGAAGAGTCCTTGAAATGGTAAGTAGTATTTCTGTTGTTTCCTACAGAAGTATTTCCATAAAGTCTAGAAGAAATTTGCGGAATTTGACATGAAGAAACCATTTACCTTTTACATGAGGGCAAAGAATAGACCACATACAATTCCATCAAAATGTTGTGATGCTCTTTCTTTTGCTACCCGTTGTCTTAACTACCTTTCTTTTGCCAACTATTTGTATAACCTTAATCATAGAATTCTAACTAAGCCACGCATCATAGTTGGTCAAGTTATGGTCTTGTAAGGCTTCCCCTTCAACTTGTTTGGTGTTTTGCAATCACAATTTACTCATTCTCTTTAATCTTGTGGTTGACATCATCCTCTCTTCCCCTATTCCTTTGTATGCTGAAGTGTCTTTTGAGGGATTTCTTTACTATGTATGCTAACCCCCTCAATCACTTCCCCTTCCCTTAAGTTTTTATGCATATGATTTGTTTTAATTCTAATTAACTTGATACCCTTATTTTAGTTCGACGGTTGTTCTTAGCTGTACTTTCTTATTTATGTCAAGTCGGGTTTCATCTATTAAAACTATGCTATTTGCAAACATTATAAAACTAGGGATATATTCTTCTGGTATGTGATGTCTAAGAAAAGAAAGTGATTTCCAAATGAAAAGAGCAGATGGCCAAAGTTTTCACTGTCCTTGGTTGATGTATGAGATGTAAAACCCATACGGCCCTTGGTTTGCTTTTCATTGCATAGATACAAGCACAACTGTCTCTATTTTGTTCAGGTTTCATGTGTCTTGTAGTTCATGTGGACTCAATGTGTACAATATAGTGCAATCTACTGGTCCATTTGTTTTGTATACTGGATGCCCTTACTGATTGTAGATGGGGAGAGACAAAGATCAAGCCCTTGTCCTTTGTCCCACAATGTCTCTTTGGTGTTTGGCGTCAGCTTTTTTAGGGGTTAATTGAGTTTGTGGCACATTTTAGAGATGGAGTTTTCAAGCTTTGGAGAGTTTCTCAATTTAGAGCAAGACTTAAGAGGCTAGAGTTTCTCAAAATTTGCTGCATCCTTGTTGATTTTAAATGATTGGAAAATTCTGATCTGATTATTAAATAATGCTAATATTGTTAATAGCCTTTTTCTTTTTGTGAAGACATTTGTAGCTTATACTTCTAGCGTACATGGGTGGCACCCCCTTTTGGTGTCCTTATTAATTTCATCTTACTTATGAAAGGAAATTATCATTTGCATCACAGTCAAGATGTACACTTTGCAATTCAGAAATTGAGGCTGGGTCTATGATTCCTAATTTTGGTAGGTACCATTTGTCTTATTTGATCCATTCTATCTTGAAAAATTTAACTCTCACTCTGAACTTCTTCGATGCTTAGTTGCAGCATACTACTTTCCTTTCCCTAGCCTTTAGTTCTGTTGTTTTTCGTTCTTATATTTTGACTTGTCTGCAGCTCTAAGAGCTGCAGCAGCAGCTGTAAAGCAGGAGGATGATCGAAGGCTATTTCATAATGCAGCTCTTCGGAAGCGTCGCAAAGAAATGGGTGATCAAACAGATTCAACGAGAAGAACAAGCAGGGTATGTTTGAAATAAGTTTCTTACATTTTTATATGTTGGATAATTTGTGCCCTCACAAGCTCCTCAATTACTTATTTTGGATGTAGACTTGAGGAACACCATGTATTGTAAATACAATCATGAAATGTGATGTAAAATGTTGTGGAAATAGTAAGAATAGAAAATCTGCAAGACAATATGATGTCGATAATAATCTAATAACTAATAGCATAAATGAATCATCGGGAATTGTTATGAAAATATATCAGTGCTGACATATTTATGCTTAAATATATGGAGACATTGGTTTTTGTTCCTAAAGCACTTTCTGTTCAAAATTCTCAAATTTGGTCGTCTGGATTATCATGAATGTTGCATAATGGGCACAAGACAATTGTTTTATTTGTTTATTTGATTTAATTCATGATTAGCTTATTAATGCTCAAATTTACAAGTATTTGTAGCAAGTCCTATGAATTTTGATTATCTTTATTTAAAGAAAAAGTAAGTGTTTTACTATGACTTTGCATTTTGAAAATATATTCTACTAAATATCATATGCCATTTTTATGTTTTAGGGATGTAATTGTAACCAAGTTCAAAGTAGAGATACCAAATACATACAAAATTTAATAAATGTTACTAATGACTTATTTAAGAGTTTTGAGCTATTTTTGCTGAAAACCGTAAAATAGAACTTAAAATATAAATAATAAAAAGGAAGAAAAGGATTGAAATAATAAACAGTTACTAATAAAGTGTTGCAGACTTATTTCCGAACTCTGTTAAGCTGGGATATAATACAATGGGATCTTCAGAAACCCAGTATTTAATGACCATGTTGTGTAGTCTGCTTATATTGTTTGGAATATCAAAGACACTAACAATAATTAGTCTTCCACAATTTTTTTGGTGAGGCTTTTATTGTGTTCTTGAGACCTACATCCTAAAAGCTGGCATTTGGTAGAAGCTGTCTCATGGCAACCAGAAGGTAGTAATGGTCACCGTCTTGCTTTTACATGAGAATCATTAGAAGAAATTCTGTTAATTGACTGCTGCAATAACTTGGATATGTACTTTGTGAATATTTAGTATAGCATTATGGTGTATATTCTGAAATGGCTTGTTCTGAAGGGAACTCTCTTAACTCATTTTGCAATTTTATTGTTTATGGATGTGGTCCGATTCCCATATAGCGGCTATTAAACATGCTTCATTCATCAATTGATTTTGAGGTGTTACTATATTGGAGAAGAAAAGGGAACCAATAACAATTAGGCAATATCCTTTTGTGAACTTCTGATTCAAATAATAGTGCAAGTGTTACCAAAAGTTTTATTTTGATATACTTTCATCATAATCTTACATGTGTTAACTACTCTCTACTGTTATTCTCGAGGGAAAAAAGAAAAGAAAAAGAAAACTACTCTCTGCTGATAAAGAAAAATATTGTCTCTTTTGACTTTAGGAGAATGGAGATATTGCTACTGACGATGGTTTGCATAAGGGAGTGCAGTACCCTTTTGCTGTCAATGAGAAAGTAGTAATTAAGGTCTTTTTAACTCGCTTTCTATATTCTGATGATTAGCGCTGTTGCTACTCTATTAGATGAGAAATTTGAAGGATATGCTGAATCATACAGGGAAACAGGAGGACTCCAGAAAAATTTGTGGGAAAGGAAGCAATTATCACCTCACAATGTCTCAATGGCTGGTGAGTTTAGGGGATTTATTGCATGTGTTAAATGAGTTATGAATCTAAACTAATTTAAGTATTGCAATAATGGGGATGTATTCTACGTGTGATGTCTCCGTGCTAATGAGTTTGAGACAATGAGCTTTAGATAATATCACTGTGAAGATAACAGTCATCATCCAAGAAGATAATCATTGCAATAAGTGGGAGATCTGTACATTTTCATGATTTTTGAGCTGTGGCCTGAACAAATTGTTGTGGGACTGTTTTTGCAGGTACTTGCTTAAAATTATTGGGAGTGGTGAGAATGTTCGTTTGCAATATCGCTCCCTCAGAAAAAATTTGAGTTCTCAGGCCATTGAAGATAGGTGTACTTCACTGTCAATTCAGAATAGCAACCCATAAATTTAAATATCTGCAAGTACGAACATAATCTACGTTGAGCCAACCAGTGATATACATATTAGACATATCTGCCTGTTCTTGCCAAGAATGTGATATTGTTTATTCCAAGTTATAAAATCCAATATTTAGTTAGGATAGAGGTTAGGTTATAAAGCTCCATTTACCAGTTTGTAGAGAGAGGAGATTGAAGATAACACGGCCTGTTTCTTGGTAACATGAGGTTATGTACGGATATATATTTTAATTAACTGTATTATTTTTGGGTTATGCATTTTTCCCCATCCACTTCATTTTCATTTGCTTTTATGAGATCAACTGGAGGACAACCATGGAGATATATAGTAGTATTGATCAATCGAAGTTAATGTAATGTAACTATAACTTGAGTTAACAACTCGATGTGATTTATACTCCCACTTGATTGAGTTTTTACGTAATTATTGTTATTATTTTTAATGCTCAATTTGATTTGATGACCTAGTTTAATCGTCATTAAATTTTAAAGATACGATGTGTTACTATTATCAAATGTTAGAATTTACAAACTTGATGAGCAATCTCAAGCTAACTCAGCTTCTTCTAAACCTTTGTTCTAGTTACAGCAGGCATAAGTCAAATGCGAGACTTCCTCTTAAAGAGTTATATTTAGAACCCTTGGTAAAGGGTTAAATTGTACTCGTTCTCTGAACTTATTACTTAAAATCATGTTTGTCCATAAACTTTAATTTGTTACACAAATTCTTAAATTTCAATTTGATTGCAACAGTGAATATTCTTATTATTTTTCAGCTTCAAATTCGTCGAAATTCCTGTGGATCAATTTTATTTTAGGCTAATCGGAATGCCACGTAAGAGTTCTTTCGGCTAGGTTCTTTCCAAGTGTGCATGAAGATGGCAAGGTTCATTGTTGCTACCAAATTGAAATTTTGGTGCAATCAAATATCTTCTACTTGGGGAGGTATTTATAAAGGATCAGTAAGGATTGAGAAGAGTTGATGTGTCAAAAACACATTAGATTTTGTTGTGTTGACTTTTCAAAGGTTAAATAAATTTTGTAAAATTTTTTAAAAATTATAATATCATAGTATTTATTGTAACGAATCTAGCTATGTCATTATACAACCCATGGAGCATTTATAGACTATATACAAAATATAATGTTTTAAATAATTATACTGTCACACAATGTAGCAGAAATTCACAGAAATATCAACAGACGAGATTTTATATCATACTCTTGTAATACTCTATAAAATCATGACTCACATGCATGAATAAATTCTCAGAATGTGATTCATTAGTCTTGAAATGATGAGAAATAATTTTAGAGACACAATTAGAAAGCTAACTTGTTACTTTTCCGAAAAGCGGCAGTAGCAGTCCGGTCAATAGAAAAATTTCTAAAGTTGATCTGAGGGTAAAAGATCACCATAATTTATGTGCAATTTTGGTAAAAAGAAAGAAGTGAAAATCATTTAGGAACACTGAAAAAGTAATTAATGGTAAAATCGTAAATAAATGGAAGTTTAAGGTGAACAGTGAAAATTGATCGGTCGGGGTTACAGAATGACTTCAGAACCATTTTTATAAATAAATATAAATTAAAATAAGCTTATTTACTCTTTGAAATCCAATTCCTGACAGAATTGACAAAATAAATTACAGAAGATTTTGTACCAAAATGTGATATATGAAAGTTCGGGGATTAAGTTGTAATTTTTTCATATGATTTTTCTATTTATTCTAACACTTAGAACAAGATGTCATCTTCTTCTTTTTCTTTCTAAGAGGCCGAACCTTTCTTTCTCTCTTCTTCCTCCATTTTTTCTTCATTTCATGTAAATTTTTTTAGGTTAATTATTAGAAAAGTTGAGTTTGAGTAGTGTTTTATTCATTTCAATCATCAATTTATAGAAAGGAGCTAAGGAATTCAAGAAAAATTGAAGAGGGTAATTCGGGTGATCCATCCAAGTTAAGGTAATTAATTAGTTTGTCGAGTTTTATGATTTATTTAGATGTTATTTAAGTTGAATTAGATGGATTTGTAGTTAATTTGCATCAATTGATGCTAATTGTTAGAAATCCCTAAATTTGCCTATCTAGGTTGAAGTTGTAAGAATGAGTTAAGTGATTTAGTATTTGATTGTGTTAATTAGTGTTTGAATATGTTAATTGAATGTGAATAGATGAATAATTGGTAGTTTGTTTGATGTAGAACACAAGATTTGACAAATGTGTGCTTTAGAGATCAATTGGAGAATTTGGTTGGAATTGACTTGTTCAAAGTGATTTGAAATATTAGGTAAGTCTATATTACATCAAATAACATGTCTATAGCATTGAAATTGAAATTGGAATCCATATGTGCAACCTCCATTTTGGCCGAAACCTAGTTACTATTCATTGTCTTTGTTTTTCCTTTGTAATTCCATGCCAATTTGATCATTTCAATTGTGTTTTTGTAATATCCTAAAAATATGCATAGTAAGTTTTTGTGAAATAAATTTTCAGTATGTAGATTAAAATTATCGAAATAGCTAAGGATAATTTTAAAAACTCAGTTAGAGCGAAAACGAGAAAATTTTTCGGAAATAGTCGGTACCGATATCGCTACCGAAAAATAGCATTACGGTCGATGGATGAATTTTTGAATTTGGATTGAGGGTAAATGATAATGTATATGCATGTGAGAATACAGTAAAAAGAAATATGCGAAAAATATTTAAGAACACTGATAAAGTAAGCAATGACAAAATCGTAAATAAATATACTTTCGGTAAATAGTGAATTTCGACAGTCTGAGTTTTAGAACGGCTCCGAAACTATTTTTATTAATTAGTATTAATAAAAATATGATGTTTGAACATTCACTCTGAATTTCAATTCCCGACGGAATTGTCGGAATAATTTACCGAGCGAAAAAGGATCAAAAGTAAATTTTGAAAAGTTAGAGGACCAAAAGGGTAATTTATCAATTTTGTCTTACTATATAAAGGTGCCTTAGAAGAAATTTCTGCATTTTTGTTATTCTTGGCCGTGAGCTCCATTTCTTGTCCCCATTTGATTTTTTTTTTTTTGATTTGTGAAAGAAAAGTGTTAGAAATCAGAAACTAAAACCATACAAACATTTATCTATCAAAATTAGCCATAGGAATACAAGGAAATTGAAGAATTTCTTCAAAGGGATTTCGGCCATTTTGAGGTATTTTGTGTAAATTGTTTATTTGTTTGATTTTATGGTTTAATTAGGTTAAATTGATGATAATAGGAATGGGTAAATGGTTTAATTGCATCAATTGATACATTAAATAATTTTTCCTAATTTTGAAACCCTAAAATGAAGTTGTGAGTTTGGATTTTGAGTATATGGATTAGAATGTGTAAATTGGCTATAGAAAAAGTTGATTGGGTATTAATTGATGTTTGTTTCGTTGCAGAAAATTCGTTCGGAGCAAATTGCCGATTTTGGCCTAAACCGAGGATTTGAGAAATTAGGTAGCAAATCTATTGTGCTTGGTGATTTGGAGTGTTAGGTGAGTCTTCTATGCATCCATTGTCATGCCCAAATTGATAAAACATCAATTGGAATTCATATATGAAAAATGGGTTTTGGTTGAACCCTATTTGTGCCTTTTTTGTCTAAATTTGTGTATTGGTGTTGGACTTGTTTTCCATGCCAAATTGATATGTTTGTTGAAGATTATTGAGTTATTTTTTGTTGCCTATAGAATTGCTTCTATGTGTATGTTTATTGATAATTGGGGCAATATCAATATTGTGCCGAAACCATGCCGAAAAATCCGTAGGCCAACCATTTGAATGCTACCATCGCTAGCGACAATGGCATGCCAATTGCGTCAACTTTTTGGCCTCAAATGACCAAAGTATGTTATTCTCATTTTTGGTCGTTAGACCTTTGGTCATCATTTAATCGATAATTATTGATGTCTTATTGACTTTATGCTCATTAAATTGATTCTGATGAGTTATTGATATTGCCGATGCCATTGTTTTGAAATGGCATCTATTGATGTGATTATTACTTCTATTGACTCCGAGGTGATTTGACAGAGCTGCCATTCCGATAGGGTAGTGAGTTCATGCTGTCGGCCTTGTACACATTGTATTGATTGATACCCTGTACTAGGAAGGGATGTCCTAGTCATAAGATCCGTACAGTCTTATGTTATATATATATATACATGTGATTTATGCTTGACACATTTTTATGCGTTTCATAGATCTATATCTATCAATTTCCATCTTGTCCATGTGATATGTG
>CANXYC012049254.1:0-30529 GCA_948193065.1 Aleurites moluccanus | reverse complement strand
ATCTACACCACAAAAAATAAAAAAAAAAAAAAAAAAAAAAAAAAAAAAAAAAAAAAAAAAAAAACCTAGTAACTATATAATAAGTATGTGAAAAAATAGAAGAGATTTTATTTTATTTTTGTGCGTGTTAATATAAAAAGGCTTCAAGTTCAAGAAGGTAAAACAAATTTAGTAAGAGAGACGGAATGTTAGTACAAATCAATGTTTTTTAAATCTGATCAGTTAAAGAATTGGTGAAGATAAAAAGTTATAAGATTAGAAATGTGACTGGAATCAAACCGATTAAATTGAGAAAAAATCAATATATATATATATATAATTTGATATTTATTATATATATGATGAAAATAAATATAATGTAATTATAAATAAATCAAGAATTTATATAAAATTATATTTTATATGGTGTCAATCCAATCATATTAAGTCAAAAAGTTATATATATAGTAAGTTATAAATATTCACTTGCTCAAACATCTACTCACCCAATAGGATCATAATTTTGATTTCGGGTAGATTTTAGCATTGGATAAAATTAAAATGAAATTATTAAAATTTTCTTAATTTCTTTTAACTCAAAACAGCGATGTCGTTTGATCAAAAATTAAAAAAAAATAAAATTTGACTCGTTCGAATTGAAAAAAATTATATAATTCGACCGATTTATCGATTTTTGAGAACGGATAAATGAGACTGACCAAATTAATTTTTAATTCGATTCTTAATTTTTTTTAATTTAACTGATCGATATGATCCGATCTGATTTTAATAACCATGGTACAAATTAATAAGAAAGTTGTGTAACAAAATATCAATGAGAAATTAGATCCGAGGCAGTTGGATTTGTCTCAAGTGGAAAGGCTGTTAGTGAAGGGATGGCATATATACACTTATAATGGGGTTGGGGTTGGGGGGAGTTGTCCCCCAGAAGTAGAAAAACAACGATATAAAACACACAAGTATTTATATTTGTCAGACCATGTGGCCTACGTCCACTTAAATTATGGGAGACAAAGTGAAACCAAAAGAGAGGCCCGTGAACACTACTGCTAATCAAATGTCCTTTTACATATATATACACAAATTTGGTACTCTTCTTTCTGACTCTTTGCGACCTTCTTACTATTCAAAATAAACCTTTCATTCCCATGCAATAAATTCCAAATACGACAACTAAATCATCCACTTCTCCCTTAACACCTCTTATTAATTAATGCTTACTTTCACACCTCTACCAACTATGTAATAAAAAATCAATTATAATTATAATTCTCACACTTCTACCAAAGAATGGACAATAATTGAAATATGTAAAAGAAATTTATAGCATCTTTTAATAATATTCAAATAACATACATTTTATAAAATTTTTAAATCAAGTAAACAAAACAATCAAATATAAATTTACTCAAAGATAAGGGAAATGTGCCTTCTTATTTTTAAAATTTTTTAAAATAATTTATTTATTTTAAAAAATTAACTGTTTAATTCTTGATAAATTTTAATTTAATTATATTTTCTTTATTTTTTTTTCATTTTTATTTATTTTCTTTTTCATTTATTTTCTTTTTTTCTTTTTTTTTTTCATTTTCATTTTCTTTCCCAATTATTATATTACTTCCTCCTAAAATTCATGTGTCTGAAACAGTGATTAACATATCTAATTTTTTTTTTAATTCAATAAAATGATATGTATTCAACCATTAGGATTTAAAAGCCTACGCCCTTTTTGTGATCATTTGTCTTCTAATCGGTGTCCATTTATCAAAGTTGAATTTTTTCAATGTTTGTTAGCCTTCGTTTAAAAAGTTAGAAATTTGAGTTAAAATTAAAATTAAAATTTTCAATTTCAATATTTCATAGCTATCTAGAATTAAAATTGAAATTCTAACTACAATTTCATGAAATTAATGAAATTATAATATAACTAAAAAATCAATTCCACAATTTCATTCTCAAACAATAAGAATTACAATTCTATAATCACCACTATAATCCTCTCTTTCACTGTCACTACCAACACCATCGCTACCACCAACTCCATCTTCAGAGCTATCACTGGCGACGGTGGCTCGTTTGACAGTCATCGCTAGTGATAATGGCTCACCGGATCATCACTGACGACAACGATGACTCGTCGGACCTTCATCGTAAGCGATTCATCACTACCCCCATCGTAATCGCTGGTGATCCACCACTACCTCCATTATCGCCGCCGATGATCCACCACCACTTTCAATTCAAATAAATATTTTTATTGTCACCAATTTTTTATTTAATTTCAATTTTAATTTCAATTTTTTGTGTGAAACAAACATTAGAATTACAATTTTAACAGAATTTTAATTCTAGATAATTAAAATTGAAATTCTCAATTTCAATTTCAATTTTTGTCCCCAAACCGACCCTTTATCATTTCAAGCTAAAATACCTAAGTGAGAATGGAATGACAGGAATTCAGATTTCTTTCTAACCCTGTTTTTCTTTTCCTGTTTCAGTTCCCAGTTTCATATAAGACAAGTGGATAGGACTTAAGAGCTTTGCCAATTCGAGATCCCAATACAATACAACAAATAACATACCCACTTAACCTCTCCCATTCCCATGCTATAAAATGCCAATAACTTGCTCTATCCTAATCAATCACTATAAGCATTTAATAAAGAAAAAACAGAGGAAGAAGAAGAAGAAGATGGTATCCAGACTTCAAAGAAGAATGGCACTGCGCAGAAAACTTCACATTCTAAGAACCCGCACCTTCTCCAATTCTGTAATTGATGAAACAAACTCTTTCATTAATTTTCTTTTCCACTAAATTTTTTATCTAATTATTTTACTCTCGTTTTTTTATGAAGGTGCAAAGAACTTCTATAATTGCAGATGCTATTCTCTACATTTACAAGCTCAAACTCAAGTTGGAATCAATCGAACGAGAACTTTCTATCTTAGATGCAATCAAAAGAGAATGTTTGAGCTTGGTGAAGCTGCAGCTCCACTTTCCCAAGGTCTCTACTCTGTTTCCCTCGTAATTTTTATTTTATTTTTTATAAGACTCAAACTCAGATACTTTTCATCTCTGAATACAACTCGGTTCTAATAAAACAAAGGCTCATTAGTTTTTTTCCTTTTTTTAAGTAGGCTTTAACTATATTCAAACTTGCAACCTCACAGTTCTCAAAATGACTGTTTTTTATGTACAGGTGAAGGTAGAGGAATCAGGAAAAGGTTTTCTTATAAAGGTAATTTGTGAGAAGGAAGGAGATAAGCTAGTTCCAATATTAGAAGTATTTGAAAAACTGGGACTAATTTTATTGCATGGTAAGGTTTCATGCAATTTATACTTTGCCATGGAAGCCATTGTTGTAGCTGAAGAACAAAATGCTTTAGATGTGAAAAATGTTACTGAAGCTCTTGTTCAGGCCATTGAAAGGAGGCATGTAGAGGGAACAGAGACAAGCATGTAAAAGTTCTGGCAGTTCAATTAATGAATGTAAAGTCATGTTATCGTTGAAGACATTGTTGTCTTGAAAAACTTTCCCCTTCTTGTCACTTTCGTGTTCTTTAAAGAAAAAAAAAAAAAACTTGTAAATAATTTGCCATATGTTTTTCTGCTCTTAGTTGAATTTTCTTGTATAAATTAACAACTCCTCCACATGTCATTCTTATAAGAACAACACAGAGAAAAGGTATGAAATGCAGATTAATAATGAAAAAAAAAAACCTATTTTAATAAAAATTATCTACAATTTAGGCCAATCGATTTAATCTGATTGATTTCCATTGCTAAATCCCTTAATCTATTAAATATTTTATAAAATCAGGATACTTGTTGAATTAATAATTAATAAAAAATAAAAAGCAAACACCAATAATTAGCCATAAGGTTTTAAGATTATATATATATATATATATATAAATTATGACCTCCCTCTGCTCGAAATCTAGAAGTATATGGCTCAAAAAATATATTAAAAAAAAAACAGGGATGCGTACATTCACTGATAAAAAAAGACTACAGTTAATCATTGCAATGTACTAATTATAGATAGAGTAATATGTACACATCGAATCAAAATTACAGTTATTAATTTTGGCAAATTTTGATTAAATGATTTTGGTTAATAGGCTTTTGAATTGGGAATGTGTCAAGAAAGTAGAAACGCAAGAAAAATTTGGTGGAGAAAAAAAGAATTAGTATCCTAATTACATGATAAGAATATTTATGTAAGAAAGGTTAAATGTATAAAATATCAAATTTAGCAAGCAACAAAGTCAAAAAATTAATTTTGATGAAAAAAAAAAATTATATAAAAAATTAAATTTAAATAAATCAAATAATTTTTTTTTATTAATTAATAAAATTTTTCTAGAGTGGCCGAAGTTTCCGTTATTGAGTTTAGCTCCAATATATATATCATGATTTTAAAAATCGAATCAATCCGAACTAATTTGAATAAAAAATCCAAGAATTAGTCTAAGATCCGATTGAGAGTTATTTACTAGGCCTGCCAGGTATTCAGTGACCCAATTGACTCCAACTAGGTTAGCCAGGCAAAACAGGTTAACATTTATTTTTTCTTTATTATTTTGTACCCAAACGGCACCGTTTTGAAAGAATTTTGAAATAATTTCCAACCAGAATCATGAGCTGCGTCATTTCCTAAAACACAAAAATCAGTGGCAGATCCATGATTTAAGGTGAGGGGAGCCAAAATACATAATATTATTTTTTATGGGATTATATATAAATATGAAAATTTAATTAAATAAAAAAAAATTAAAGATAGAGAGATAAAAATAAAAAATTAAGATAAAAATATATATATATATATATAGAATTAGAAGCACACCTATCAAAATTTTTAAAGTTAGAAGGGTAAAAGGTAAACAAAAATAAAAAATATTAGTATTTTGTGTCAGTTAATTTGCTTAGGGCATTTAATAAAAAAAGTTTTAAAAAAATTATACTTCTTTATATATAATAAAAAAAATTAAGGTGCAAATGAAACTAATGGTAATAAGTCATGGTATTTATATATATAAATTTTTTGGTGTAGAGTTTTATTTTATATATTTAATAAATAAATGATAAAATATTATAATTAATATAATTTTTTTATTTTTTTAATTAAAATATATCAATATATTTTTTTCTGTGTTCTTATTGATTAAATTAATGCACATGTGTCGTATAAACCAATATTTTTGGTACATGTATCATATATATATATATATAGGAAAAAATGTATTTTGGCAGGGGCCCAGGAACCCCTGACAAAGATGAATCATTTTAGTCTCGTGGCATTCTTTTATATTGTCTTGTCCTTCCATACTTGTCTCTTCTTTCGGATGTGAGATTTTATTCTTTTAAATTGGCCACCATCAAATTTCATTTTTATTATTATAAAAATATTTTTTTAAAAATATTATATATTTAAAAATACTTTTTTAAAAATATAATATATATCAAAAATATATAAAATATATAAAAAATATATATTTTTGAAATATAAAACCGTAAAAATGAAAAAAAAAAAAAAGAAACAATAAAAAAACATATGTTTGTGTAATTTTTCCTATTATATATCAAAAATATATTAAATATATATAAAAAAACATATTTTCGAAATATGTAACCGAAAAAAAAAGAAACAATAAAAAAAATATGTTTATGTAATTTTTCCTATTAAATTTAAATAAAAATTTTATCCATAAAATCAACTCAATTAGGTAAAAAAATTGAAAATAAAAATACAAAGATATTATGAGTAAGAAAAATGTTGGAATTATAATAAGTAGATTTGGATTTAGGAACGGTCCCATGCATTAAAATATATATATATATATTGCAATTAAGTCTAAAATGTCGAAATCATCTTGACCGTCCATTATTTTAATTTAAGTGGATTGATTAATATATTTTTTTTAAATAATCTAAAATCGATTTTCTCTTTTAAATATTAAAAAAAACAAATCAATTCATTGACATGATCCTTATGACAAAGAAAAATAATAAAATATTATTTTAGCTTCCTCTAAAAAATAAAAATAAAACATGCGACTAAATTAAATGCATAACTTTTTAAACAGAAATCTCGAGTTCAAATATTTTTCTCATTAATTAAATATGCAATTTCTATGAAAACAATTTAACAACATGATATATATATATATATATATATATATATAACTGACTTAATTTTGATTTATTAAAATTTATTATTAAGTCAAATATATATCATTTAAATGAATGTATAGAGTGTGCGATTCTCCTTATACTTTATTTTCAACATCAAATAATTGTGTCCTTAATAAAGTTAATTTTTTTTCTAATATAATGTGAGACTATTTTAAAAATGAATATTAAAATTTGTATTTTATTGATAAAATTAATATTAAAAATAAAAAAATAAAATTAATTAAGAATAATAATAACACAAATAATTTTTATTTTCTGCGAGCACTGATTCACCATAAACAAGGCGGTGAATTTCTGCTTGACTAAAAGGGAAAAAAAAAAAAGACTTGCCAGATTTAACTTAAGAATAACACATAGACGTAAAAATACATTATATAAAATAATTGATATATTTATAATAAAATTTTAAAGATAATTACACGAAGAATAGCTAATAATTTTATATGAAAGTAATACCTTCCCCTCATTTAATGGGGACTCTATACCTATACATACATACTTATATATCATTTTTATGAATATATTTATTAACTTTATTAGATATGTATAATTTGTATTTAATTATATGGCTTCAATATATTTTTTATTTTGTATAAAATATCATTTATAATTAAAAATACTTAAAAGTAAAAAAAAAAAATACCATATAAAAGAGA
Organism: Aleurites moluccanus; assembly: GCA_948193065.1. Classification (NCBI taxonomy): domain Eukaryota; kingdom Viridiplantae; phylum Streptophyta; class Magnoliopsida; order Malpighiales; family Euphorbiaceae; genus Aleurites; species Aleurites moluccanus. Next base: position 23,674 of record CANXYC012049254.1, on the reverse strand, counting down.
AAAAAAAATAAAAACTAGCAGTAATAGAGATTCAGGGACGGGAAGAATTTTCCACCTTCTAGGGACCACAAAGGCCAATCATATGACTCTCCATTAGGGATGACAATGGGGCGAAGCTGAAATGAGAATATATTCCTTATTTTCATTTCTTCCATTGTAAGCAGGAGTGGAACTATATGATGTTCCACAGGGGCTCGAGCTCCTCAAAATTCAATAAAATTCTTATATATATATGTATATTTAATTTTCACATGAACCCTTAATTTTCACACGAGTCTTTCTATTGTTTTTCTTTTATATTTTGCCAAAAGCCCTTGCATGAAGTTGTTGTTTTAGCTAAAATAAACAGCTTTGAAGGTGCAAATTCGCTATTTTTTGTTTGAGTATAGTGTTTTTCCAAGAATTTATTAAATGACTATTATTATCAAATTAATAGAATTACATTTTTTTTCTTTTAAAGATAATTCATCTAATATTATATTTATATCCATCTGAACATGAAATATATTATATTTACATATGTAAAATTACAGTTTAATATTTAGTACTTTTTAATTTGATCTTTTAAATTTAAAATTTAGATTTCACCCCACTTGTAAGAAATTTCCGTCCAGACTATATAATAAGTGAATGATTGAGTTTATAAGAATTTTTTTACTAGAGAAATAAACTAAATATTCATTATAATTATATATGGAAATATCGAGCACATAAGTAGTTAAGATATTAACAATAAAATATTTTTTGTAAATTCTCTATCATTTTTAGTTTTGAGTAAATAAATTTATTCAATTTTTTTAATTTTGATTTTTTTATATTCAAAAGTGAGTTTTATAATGTCTGGTAGAATTTCATACTATTCAAATAATCAAATATTAATGGTATTTATGAATTTTATACTTAAAACAAATTACCAATTATCTAAGTGTCAATAAAAAAAAAAAAAATCACATCTCCTTTTTAAAAATAATTTTTTTTTATATGTTCCCTATTTTTTTATATATTTTTACATACATTTTCTCATCAGTTGATATAAAATTATACTAATTAAGTAGTTAACAAGTTGAAATAATAATAAACAATTAATTTTGCTTTTTAGATAAAAATTCTAACTTATAAATTAAATCAAATCTTAAAGATTAAATAATAATTAATTATTAAATTTATAACTCATATATATTAAAATTATATAAAAATTTTAATAAATAAAATTATAAATATAAAAAAATTTTAAAGTTGGATCTCTTGTGATTGGGTCTAACTAGTTATTGTAAATGGAAAATTTCAAAATTATGATGGCTAAATTTGAAATTTGTCCCACAATTACTTGCCTACCAAGTAAGATTTGCAACATCTGTATTTACGCAAGGGGCTACAAAATTCCCTTTAATAATTATACATTTACCTCCTCTCCTAATCATGTGCACGTATGTCATTAATAATTTTTTTTTAAATTATTCTAGAAATTTGATTCACATCTCATACATCAGAGTTAATAACAATTAATTGGGATGTTTGATTCTAGGGATGGCAATTACTCAGGAAGTTAAATTCTCAGTTCTTGTAATGAAACAATCGAACCTGCCCAATTATAAATCCCACACTACATTTGATTGAGATAACAGGCATGTAATTAGAAAATCTTATTAGAGATGTTAAAATTATATTAGCAGAAAATTTTAATATTATAAATTATATATAATTTTTTTAAAGGAGTCAATTAAAAATTTACATATAATTTTATTATTATTAGAGAGATTAAAGTTAACCTATTAAAAAATTTTAATATTATAAATTATATATAATTTTTTTGAAGGGACCAATTAAAAAATTTATATATATATATTTAAAAATTTTAGAGAACCAATTAAAAAATTTACATATATATATATACATGTATTAAAATTTTTTAAGAAAAGTCAAGGCTATCTCTAATTCCCTGGTTACCCCTGATTGAGGGTGTTGGGATCATAGCTAGGAGCTTAATTCTATGATCAAGTATAAACAGGGAATTAATATATGTTTGTGCGGCTGTTTTTCTAAATATATGCACTATCTTCGGGTAAAATATATATATATATATTTTCACATAGTTTAAGAGTACAATAAATAAAATATAATTTTTTCTTTTATACTTTTAGTGATATAATAAAATATTTTATTATTTTTTCATGAGCTTAATGATTACACTGAAACTATATTTTAAAAGTAATACAATAATATTTACATTGAGAATAAAAAATTAATAAAAGATATAGAAGAAAAATAGAGTAAAAAATAATGATACTAATAGAAAGGTCACAATCTTTCGGATATCTGTGATAATATTTTTGAGACGGAAATAGCATTTAATTAATTTTTATGTGATAAAATTAACTTTGAGTCTAATTCGAATCAAAGACTTATCACTACTCTTCATCCTATAAACTACTCAAACAGGCCAATGTCCATTAATTAAAAACTCATTGATATAAATCTATTAATTACCATCTATTTAAAATATATATATATATGAGATTCAGTTGTTTCTTCTTGTGCTTTGCTTATGAAAGCAGATAAGGTAGGAGTGGGTTTTATTAGATAGTTGCTTGTTTTATTTATCTTTCCGATGTAAAAAAATGAAAGTTCCATGTTAAAGAAACATCTTAAATTCAAAACGATCTTATTTTTTAATCTTAATCATTTTAGATAATTTGGTTTTTAAATTAAATAGAATAATGTGTTTGATATATTGTCAAAATTAAATTTATAACTCTCATTTGGTATGATTTGTCCTCATAAATAAGATATGGCCTTGGAAAAAAGGATTTTCAAATAATAAATTTTCACTAAGTGTTGTTGAAGTTATTTTGAGAATTGTAAATTTATAATTAAATTTGAATTTCAATCAAAGTTGATTAAAAAAAAATAGAAACCACATTCAACAAACCCTATAAAATGTAAAAGAGGTTATGTTGTATTATTGTGTGAACCACCCATTAAACTTTTTAAATTTGGTAGTGATTTTTTTTTTTTTTTTGAATATTAGGGAATGAGAATTTAGTGGGGGTTTAAGTAGTCAAATAATTATTATTTATAAAAATTTTAATTTATAATTTTTTTTGAAATATTTTTTATTTATTTAAATAAAAAGACTAAATTATTCTTTTAAAAATAAATTTTAAATAAAAAATAAATATTAATATTAATATTAATACAGTTATTAACTATCAACTATCAATAATACATAACAGTTAAACCAAACGACATTTTAATATTAGTAATATTCGAATCTAAACATCCATTTCTAAAATATTATCATCTTATTATTACGTTAAGACAATAATTTAGTGATTATTAATTAATATCAATATTAACATTAATTAATTTCTGCATTTAACATATAAATAAGAGAATCAATCATCCATGTCTTGTTGAAAAAGCATATGTTGGCACTTTGCTAGGAGAGACTTCAGTTACGAGATATATAAATAGTTTAAACAGGGAAGCCATGAGGAAGTTTATGTTCCTTGTAAATGCAGTTGTAAGATCACTATAAATAACACAAAATAAAATAAAATATAGAGAAAAGAGCATGAAAGTTGCCGTGGTTAATGGAAAGTCAGAGATTGGAACAATATATTTATAAGTTGATTATAAATTAATTAATTATTTAATGAAATTAAACAGCCAACCACAATTATATAGCCCTATGGGAGTACAGTAGAGAAATTGTCGTAGTCATATTGCTTCACCCATCATTTTATATAGATCTATAATCTATAAATTTTTTATGTAACAAATTGGCCAATTAGTATTTTTTTTTTTCAATCCTTTTCATGTAGAAGAGATAGATAGAGAGATAGAAACAGCAATTAATAAATGACTTAGTCAACTATATGGAGGATAGGATTCCACTTATATTAATATATATAATATCTAGAATCATGCCAAATTTCAAGAATTTTGGGGCCAATTTGGATATTATATTATTTATCAGCTCATAAATAAACCATCTAGATGATATATATATTTTTTAGGAGAATTAAACAACCCAAAACATAAATATTTGAAGTATATATATATATAAACTCACAAGGTATTCTTATACCATAAAATGTACAAAATTAATATTTGTTTTGTGTTTTAAAATTGGTGTTAATTCAAAAGAATTTGACCTGATGAATATTTAAATACAAAATTTCTCACTATAAATCATTTTCAGTCAAGTATTCAGAAGAGTTTTATACCGTTGAATCATATTTGAAATATATAATTAGCTAGCAAGATGTATTTAAATTTTTATAATACATATACATAATTTTTTTTTAATAATCTTATGTACCATAATTGTGATTATGTCATCATTATCTTCAAATAAATAATTATAATAAATTAATTAATGTTAATCATCGTATGCGAAAAATATCTTTAAATGTTATCAATAATTAATGGTTCTTTTAAGCTTTCAATCCACTTAAGGAACAGAAATACATTGCCGAGAAATTATACAATATAAGAAATACAATCATTTTTTCACGATGAAAACCTTTTACAATATGAAATTGATGTGCTTCTGATATTTTTTAGCTGAATATATATATATATATTGAGTTAAAGGTAATATGAATTTAAAGCAAGGCAGAACCTAAAATGTGAAAATGTTATGTCATAGTGGTTTTTCTTGGAAATTTTAAAGAATTATAATTAACAAGTTTAGTTAATTAATAGGGAGATTAGGTTAGGTTTAACTATATTGTATGTATTTAGACTTTTTCTCTGTTAACTATAACATAGAAAAATGGTTAATTATTAAAGATATACAGATGGAGTAAAAGATGGGGAGCTGTAAGTACATACCATTGAACGAAGGGATCTATAAACAAGGTCAAATTTGATGAGATCATCAACACATAAACTATAGCTATTAGAATATAGTATGAATCTTCTGTTTTATAATATATTTTATTTTTTATTTTTTTATATGTATTATATTATGTATGAAAAAAATTAATTCTCAAAATATTTAAAAAAAAAAATTATGATGAATAAAAAAGACATAAAATAAAAAATAAATTATATAACGAGATTAATAATTTGACTGATTAAAATATAATATTATGTTTTTTAATATATAATTAAGGAAATGGATAATCTTATCATCATATCTCTTTCTTCCTTAATGACGAAAAATATCATGGCCACTGAAATCAAGACTTTTCCTTGATTGAAGGTAGAGGCATATTTTGGATTGGTTTTGTATTTGGTACATTGGAACATGAACTGAAACTAGATCAAATTATTTATTAGTTGCTACTTTGCTTAATTTAATCATGACAATAATTAAAAGGGAAACAAGCAATGATAACAAAGAAAAGGGAGAATTATAATTATTTTTTAGTAGTATATAGCTAGGCAAAAATGAACTGTATTGATTAGAATTTGTTTTAATTAGGAAAATTTTAAAAAAAAAAAAACCCTAATCAGTGGGCTTAAAATAATGAAAGATATGAGATTAAAAAAATTAAAAAGTCATTTTCAAATTGCTAATATATTTAATAAGGTTAGGATTATTTTCACATTAACTTGCACGTCCTCTATAAACTAATATCAAATGCTAATCTGTCAACATGGCGGCCATTTTTTTAAAGGACCACCCTTCTCTTTCTCTACCTTCTCCCATTTCTTCTTCTTCTTATTCTCACATCACCACCAACCTCACCCCTCTCTCTCTCTATTTTCTCTACTTTCTTGTTCTTCACCATCATCATCATCATCATCGTCATCTCTTCTCGCCGGCCGGCCACTGTGGTCAAGAGTGATAGCAGATTAATTCAAGTTTTTTGGGTTAAGTAATGGACAGCAAATTCAATAACAACAACCTACTAATCACTGACCAAGAAGAGAACGATAATACAGAAAGATTTCCTGACTCATCTCCTTCTAGTTTGTTTAACGGCATGAAGAATATGACTTCTTCTTCTTCTTCCTCTTCTTCATCTCCAAAAAAATGGTATTGTATAATTATTGCCTCTCTGAAATTAATCTCAAATTTTGCTTAATATTTATGGACTTTTTTATGGTAAAAATTTGAGTTTTCGATTTGTCAGTAGCAAACGAGCAATACAGAAAAGAATAATCTCTGTGTCAATTAAGGATGTAGAAGGCTTACGTCTTAAGGGTGAGAGTTCTCCTCCACCGTCTGATTCTTGGGCTTGGAGAAAATACGGCCAGAAACCCATCAAGGGTTCTCCTTACCCCAGGTAATTATTCTACTCTTAGCGATTAAGATTTTAGAGATTAACATTAATTTGTGAAAATTGTAAGTCAGAGTCGCATCCAGAACTGAGATATTGCCAAAGTAAATTCAATAGGAGCTCAATTAATAAAAGAAAATAGAAACTTATCAGATTTTTGTCTATTTCTATTATTTGCAGAGGATATTACAGGTGTAGTAGTTCAAAAGGATGTCCAGCTAGAAAACAAGTAGAGAGAAGCCGTGTGGACCCATCAATGCTAGTAGTCACTTATTCTTGTGAACACAACCACCCTTGGCCACCTCCTTCAAAGAGCCACCACCACCGCCACCACAACAATAACACCTCCACTGCCAAAACCAACACGGCCAAGCCTGAAATCTCCACCCCCACCCAACCAGAAAACCCAGAACCCGAACACGAGGAAAGGTTCACCGATCTTGGAGACGAGTCACTAATAAGTACAGATGAATTTAGCTGGTTTGGAGAAATGGAAACTACCTCTTCCACCATACTCGAGAGCCCCATTTTTGCGGATGACAGGAGCACGACGGAGGCAGAGGCGGCTATGTATTTCCCGATGCGAGAAGAGGATGAATCGTTGTTCGCCGATCTTGGGGAACTGCCAGAGTGTTCGGCTGTTTTCAGGCAACACCCACAAGTCCAGATCTGCTGACACGTTTCGTTGTCATAACGCGGGTTATAAATTCAAAGGTAGGCGCATCGTGCACCTCAAGATAACAAACAGAAAAATTTTTATTTTTATTTTTTAATTTTTATTATTATTTTTATGTTTTTGTTAATTTATATTGTTGTTTTTAGCTTTGATTTTGCGTTGATTTCGGTGTAGTAAGTGAATAAAAGTCCAATTCTGAAGTCTGTCGCGATCTTGTTGTAATTATGAAGCATTTGCCGTCTCAGAATGGGTTATTTCATTCAATTTCATATCCTATAGCAAAGAAAAATTATTGTATAAACAACAACAATTAATCACATTTATGATTACAATGTCACCTTTGCTATAAATTTTTATGATAATAAAATAAATTTTAAAAATTTATGAAGGGAAATGGAAAAATAAATTAAAAAAAATTAAAAAATTAAATAAAAAAAAAATGAAAGAGAAAGAAAATAAAAAATATATGATTAAATAGTCAATTTTTTTAAAATAGATGGATTATTTTTATTAATTTCATTAAATATTAGATATTAATTAATAATTTATTCTAAAAATTATAAAAATCAAGAGAAATATATATCTTTAACACCATCTAAATTCACCGTTGATTAGATATATTTTAATTGAAATTAAAATATATAATCTCTAATTTTAAATAATTTCAAAATTCATTCATTGTTTTCTTATTTATTTATTTATTCGAGATTCTATTGTTCCCTCATTTATTGATTTAAATTTCAAAAAGTTGCCTTTTTTTGGCTAACCTATACTCTAGCTTTTTATTTTTCTTTTATGTTCTCTTAACATTCTAACTAGTTTGGGGGAAAAAAAGGCTTTAGAATGAAAAAAAAAAATTATATTTATACATGTGAGACACGTTCAACTTTTTTAATATTATTGTTGTTAAAGTAAATAAAATAATAATCCTTTTAATTAATGAGACTCATATGAGTGATTTAGAAAATTATTTTATTGCTAAATAAAATGAAAAATTTAATTTAATGATTAATTAGTATCACTTTATATAAGTTAGGGATGGCAATGGGGTTAAGAATTCCCGTTCTTCATGGGGATTTGTCTCGAACAGAATGGAGATTTTTCGATTTGTCTCTCCATGAGAACGGGAATGAAGAATATTTTTTCCCATTAACGGGGACGGGGCGGAGACAGTGAGTGTATTCCCCATCACTTGGGGATCCCCATCTCCGTCCCCGTAGAGACCCGTTATTATACTTAGTTAATTATTATATTTATTTAATTATTCCTTATATAAAATTATATTAATTAATAATATATATATATATATATATATATATATATATAAGGAATAATTTGTTCAATAAATAATTCTTATGAGATTGTTGGAGTTTATTGAAAGCACTTATTAGATTAAATTTATTCAAGTACAAATAATTTAATGTATGCTGAATTTTTAATGTTTTATTAAAAAATATTACTGAATATTTTTAATGTATTAAAATATTTATATTTTAATTATGTTTGGTTGATATTTTATGTGTTTGAATTTATTAATATTTTCTAAATAATTTTTTTTATATATTTTTAGCTATTATTTATGAATTTTATAAATATAAACAAATTTAGTAATATAAAATTTAAGCGGGGAACGGAGATCCACACGGAGATAAGGATGGAGACTAAATTATCCCCGTATGTGAAACGGAAACGGAGATGGAGATTCCCCGCTAAGGCGAGAGTGGGGATGGAGATGGTTCCCCCGCCCCCGCCCTCGCTCAAGCCCCGCCCCGCCCCATTGCGATCCTATAAGTATGTGAACGTTATATTTTTTATATCCTTAAAGAAATGAGAAGATTAGTCATATTATACTTGATTAATCTGATATGATTTTATTAATCTATATAATATATTATAATTAAATAATTTTTATTAAATTTATATATAATTAATTATATTCTAATAAATATAGTGTTACAAGTAAAAATGGATAATCAATATGACAAGTGTAACTAAAGTTATATCTCTCTTTAGTTAACGACGAAACCCAGCTTTTTGTCACCAATAATGCATCCAAATTATGAATTAGTTCCACTTGGTAATAAAGTTGATAAAAAATGGATAAGAAAGTCTTATAATATGGGGACTTTATGTTTTTTTTACACGGAAAACGTATATGTATGAAGAGCCACAAGTTGATTAAGGTTCTTTCCCTTGTAGAGCAGCCACGGTTTAATTGCGTTTGGCTGCTATGTATATTCCCCGAAAAATATTTATTTATTTTATATATTTAATTGATGAATGATGATATATTTTAATTAATATATTTTTTTATTTAATAAAAAATATTAATATTTTTATTTACTTTATATGTTTTTATTTCATTAATTTGATATATTTATCGAATATAAATAAATATTTTCTTATATTCGTGCAATCAATTTAATGTATTATTTGAAGCGTGACGTGTGAGTTCACTTATTATAATTTAATTTTAATATGAAAATTTATACAAATATCAAATTTTTGATATTAATGTGTAATATACTATAAATTCATAAAAAAAATTTATAATATTATAAATAATTAAAAATTGACTCAAAATATCTTACTAATACAATATTAAAAATAAATAATAGAGTAAGTTTTGGATATTTATCATTTTATATGATAAAGATGGTTGAAAAAATATTCATGTTCATTTTTTTTGTCCAATAAAAATATATTGATAATTATTTTTATTTTTTATATTATTATTATATTGAACAGATGTTCACGCTTAATTTGATAAAATTTAATAATTTTCTAATAATTAAGAAATCACAAAATAATATTTTATATAAAATTTGTCGTGATTAATACATGAATAAGAAACATTTAAAATTTAATTAATAAAAATTTATTAAGATTAAAAAATTCTACTTTCATCCTTAAAAAAAATTCAAATTCTACTTTCATAAGATCATGAACTAATATTTTTATAAAACAATAAAATATATGGTATGTAAAATCTATTATTATAAATAAAAATTTCATGTCTTATATAACAATTTCATATACAAGCAGATTTTTCCTTCCTAAAGAGCCTCTTTATTTATAATTTTGGGCATCACATTGCCTAATTTAGGGTTTTATGTGATGCACATTGAAATAAATAATAAACATAGAGTCATAGCTCACAAGTTGGAGGATAATTAATATTCAAATGATTGGCTGCCCAAAGCAAAAATTCCCATGTGGAACTACCAAAATGTTTTGACTTTTAGATGAATCATCATATAATTAATTATTTCATGTACAACTTAATTACACCTATATATTTATATTTTAAACTTAATTTATAGTTATTAATTACTCTAAAACAACTCAGTATTGTATATTCAATCGCACATGATTTGTGTCTATTTTATATTACCTTAGGAAAACGGATAACCAGAATAATTCTTCACAAAAATACAAGAGTCAGAAATGCTTTCTCTATAGGAAATTAGAAATACAAGGGAGTTGTTGAGGATACTCAGATGTGGGGACAAAGTAGTGAAGGTATTAAATTACAGATCACTAATATTTCCATGAGAGTAAGTTTTGGGTTTATTTTTTTTTTTTTTTAAATTACCTAATATGAGGTTTGAGCATAAAATTCAAATTCGAGAATTTATTTAATTGAAATGAGTTTCTTGCTCTAGAATCAATATAATTAAACGCTTAATAAATTATAAATTAAATGAATAATTCATTATGCTTCATAGTTAAATAATTGAATCATCAAGAAACTTGTATTTTTAACCTAAAATTGGAAGGAGGTTTATAAACTCATATCATAAATTTAAATTTAATGTAATTTTTTTTATGTTAAATATAAAAAAAAGGATATTGTTATCTTTCTATTTTAAAATTACATTTTAATCCCTCATTTCTTAGAAAAAATTACTTTTTAGTTTTTTAAGGATTTTTTTATATTTTTTCTAATTATAATTGATTAAAATAAAATAAAATAAATTGCTATCTAATTGATATAAATAAAAAAATAAATTATTTTATTTATTTATTTTTATTTTATAGCAATTAATTAAAATAAATAAAATAAAATTCATAAATTTTAAATTTTTTATTATATAAAAATACTTTCAAGTTATTTGAACTTGATTCAAATAAAAAGATTTAATAAATTTAATTTAATATTTATTTTATTATTTTTTATTATTATTTTCTAAAATATTTTTTAATATATTACTAATTATTATATTTTTTCAATTTTATTTAACATTAGTTTAATCGATGAAATTCGAATCATTACTTAATTTTAAAGTAGTCTCATCTTATCACTAAACTAATACATTAGTTATTTTTTTTTAGTTTAGTTTAATTTTGATTTTTTTTTTGCAAATATATTATTTCTCTATAATTTCATTTATATAATTTTTACTGAATTTGATAGTTTTTTTAAATTTATTGATCTAATTTAATGAGTTTTATAATATCTAGAGTTTTTAAATATATCATTTTAATATAATTTATTTATAATTATTTTTTTAATATCAAAATTTGGATGAATAAAAAATAATTAATAATATGAAAAATTATTAAGTTAGATCAATAATAAATAAAATAATTTATTTTTTTTATTTATTTTATATCAATTGAATAGAAATTTAATTTAATTAATTTTATTTTATTTATTTTAATAAATTGTAATTTAAAATTCTTAAGAAATTAAAAAGTAATTTTTACTAAAAAAAAAAGAGAGATTAAAATATAATTTTCAATCAGAAAGATAATAAAAAATTCAAACCTAAAAAAATCAAGAGTATGATTGTACCACCAAATAAGAAAAGGACTTGAATAAGAAAAACACTATAATACATGGCTTTTTTACCCTTAATCCCAATATATTTTTTGTAAAAAGAAAAATAATTTTAAATTATAATTTTATATGCATATATAGAGAGAGATATGAGAGAAAAAAAGCAGATTGGAAAAAATTATAAAATTTTCTTTTTTTTTTTTTTTTCAATTTTTACTTATTGAATATAATTGAAATTAACTTTTGAGAATAATTGAAACTTCAAGAAAAAGATTTGAATTTTGTTTTTAATCATTAGTCCATATTTATATGCTAAAACCTAAAAGTTTAATGTGATTATTTATAAATTTAATTTTATGATACGTCATAAAAATTAAATATTAAAAATATCAGTGGCATAATTTTCTAAATTATAAAAATAACTAAAATTTTAATTATTTATTTTATTCAGTGTAAAATTTTAAATTAATTTTTTTATATTTTATATTATAGATAATTTAATTAAAATTATTTAAACATACATATTAAATAATTCAAAATAATTTAATATTAAAAATTTTAATTTTAAATATTGAACTGTATCACTACATCACATTAATAATTATCTCTTTCCTTATCTATTAGCACGTTGGAATGCATAATTAAAACAAAAGCCAGCTTAGAGATAGAGATTAACAGTTAATTAATGAAAGCAACATTATTCATTTAATATTAAAAATGATGCTTTAACTAAAATATTCTTTAAAAATAGCAGATTTTCGTGTCTGTATCTGCAATTAGTTAAAGAATCTGTCCTCTCTTTTTTTATATATGATTCTTTTCATTTCTTTTCTTATGAATATAAATTCTTGACAAATCAATTGCGGATTTTCCCAAGAAACTCTTTCACTCTCACTGGACATTTTTCACCTCATAAAAAAAATCCATGTTTTAGAAAACTTGGTTTAAGAATCAAAATGAAGCAATGACTCGATAATTATTTAATTTTTTTTTTTTTAGAGAAACTTGCCACAGTATCAATGCTTGAGACTGAGCCATGTATAAGCTCTGAGTCACATCAGTATAAAATAACATTAATTTATTAAAAAATTTTCATTTTACACACTCAAATCCAACCTTTTATATATAATTAATTATCAGTCACTCATGATCGTCCAAGGAAACAATGGACCAATATTTTATTCTAATAATCTTATCTTCCTAGATATTTCAGAAATGATTATAGACAAAAACAAAAACAAAAATTATAAATTAAACAGAAAAAAATAGAGATGGCCTACATGGTATCAGAATTTCTATGGTTGATTTCAAAACAATATTCTGCTAAAAGATCTGAACTTTCAATTAACAGTGCTTAATGAGATAAACTTAGCCACAATAATATGAAAAACCCTGCAAAGACGAGAAAGAAACCAAACCTAATTAGGTAGTAGAAAGTGAAAGCTCAAGACAATGAAGGTCAACCCAAAATGAGTCATAGTGTAATTTAATTGAATTACCTATGAAACTGATGCAGAAAAATGTAATTCCAAACATTAATTAATACAACTAAATAGATAGCTTGATGCAGATTTGGACTTCACTCGACCATTTTAAAAGCGATAGTGTTAATACCCTGTTCCTAATTAAAGCTCTCTATCAGCTAGAAATAACAGTCAAAAGCTCTGAAAATCAAAATAATAAAAATCAAATCCCCATCTCTCCTATTGTTGGCATCTTTTGAGAAAATTTTACACAATAATGGTGTACATAAAAACAGTCGCTGCAAATCAAACCAGCTCCGTCCTTCGTACCAATTGAATTCAGACTAAACTCCTAGCTTGAGCAGCACCCTACTCTTTTCATAGCAGAAACATCTTTACTGACATCAATTTTCTCTCCTTTGGAAGGAACAGCTGAAGCAGCATTTTCATCACCAGTCTCCATAGCCTTCTTGCTTACAATACGATAGATCTGAGTGAGCACTTCAGCAAATGCATTGTCCACATTAGTGGCTTCCAGCGCAGATGTTTCCATGAAGTAGAGCGACTCTCTCTCTGCAAAGGATTTCCCATCCTCAGTTGAGACAGCTACAAGGTGGCGGAGATCTGATTTATTACCTATGAGCATGACCACAATGTTGGGATCCGTGTGGTCCCTCAATTCCCTTAGCCACCTTTCAACATTTTCAAATGTAGAGTGCCGGGTAACATCGTACACAAGTAGTGCCCCCACTGCTCCACGGTAGTAAGCACTAGTTATGGCACGGTACCTATAAAACACACAAAATAAGTTCATTATAACAATTAGAGAGAGAAGGCAATACACGATTAATACAAATTGAAAGTCACAGAAAGCAAAATAGCATTACATATTAAAAAAAAAAAAAACTGTAAAATCCCACAGAGACATCAAATCAACAACTGAACTGAGTTGGCATCCAAACACGATTCATTTACAGCACTATACTGCACCGAACGGTGAAGCACACTCGAGAGTCCCTCAAAGATGTGAAAAATAGTTTCCAAAAGATCTATATCCCACAAAAGCAGCAAATCATTAGCTTTTCAAGTTGAAATATTGATTACTACAAAGCATCTAAATGACCATGTAAATTCACTGAATCATCCAGCAACATTCAGTCAAGTTGTGCCAGGTCCACAGGCCTTATATAGTCAGTTGAAGTAATTTTAATGAAACGCTGAATCCTTAAACAGACAAAAAGTATCGGGTTTCCTGAACAGCATAGTGATTGTGAACAGATTGGCGTATAATTAAGCTTAAATAGTCCATTAAGACAAAAGATGCAGTCAAATTATGACACCATTGAAAAGAAATTAAGTATGAACTTATATCAATGGCTTAAGTAATAAAAATCACCTTATGTTATGATACATTAGAAACAAGTTTTCCCCCCTTTTCAAAAGGACATTTGAATTTTGAATGCATATATCTGGAATAAATGAATTTTTCAAATTAAATTTCAAATAACACACCATTATTTTTAGGTTATGATATGCACATTAATTTAGCATCAATAGTGACACGTGAGCAAAATATTCCAAAAATTTAATCAGCAGTTGTACCAGGAAGAATAGAAAACATTTTAGTGAAGTTAGGTATGAATAAATGGCATGGTATCCAACAACTTTCATTAAATATCTCGAGACACTTAGAAATTAGAAGTTCAGTAATTCGAGAAGGGGAAGGAGGAAAGAGAAGATAAGCAGAGAAAGGCATAGGAGGAGATGGCGGGGAGGGGGGCAAACTTAACAGCCCTGGGATTTCTTTTGTTTAATATCTTACAAATGTACAGGACTAATAGCAGAGCCTTGAAATTCAGAACACTGAAAATAAATACGGATCTTTTACTAGCATTTTTATGGACATTTGCAAGATCTACTAGTTTCCTTTCTCTCATATAAATTGTCCTAGTTGCCTCCAACCATTAACATTCATCATAATTTGAACGTCAAAAAGTAAACAGGAAAACTACCAAAGAATTTGTCCCACATTTATAATTCAAAGGATCAATACTTGCACCCTCAAAAAGTTGGGGAGCAGAGGAAACCAGAACCAAGTGAAAATGAAAGACAGCTTCAACCTCAAATGCAAAGATATTAAAATCCTGGAAGTACATAAACACAATTCAATATGAGCATTGACTTTTAGACACAGTATCTAATCCCAAAACTCTTCTAACCTATGCACTAGCAAAAAGGGAACCTTTAACCAGTTGAGACTGACTTTCCCATAGAACACATCCAAAAAGTTGATCCACCTTCATAAAGACAATGGATATATTATAAATAAAAAATATGTATAAAAAAAATGATAATCTACCAATATAATTGCTTAACTTCCAATAAACAACTTAAAGAAATATAGTAATAAAACCGGTTCGGTATCATCATAACACTTGTAAAACTTCCACTTCATGATAACACCAAGTTGACTCATCAGCACCAGCACACTGCCACCAAAATATTCACTCAAACAACACCAACTGAACAAGTGCTTCTGTATAGCACTTGAGTGCATCACCACCCCTACTGCATTAACAGTCAATACCATCTCAAATGCACAGCAGCAAACCACCTTCATCTTTACCTTCTCTATTACTAATGTATTGCACAAAGGCATCACATGTATGCCAGCCATGGATATGTTTAAGAAGGCACAAACTTTCCTAGATATAATTAGAATGCAATGTCCAATGTGCACGAAAAACTTATAAATAATAACGGACAAACATGGCAACAATGGCATAACATGATATAAGTTCTATATCTATTTGAGATCATTAATACAGTGGAATCATATATGTAGAAATTCTTTAAATCTCTGTTAGCACTTAACACAGAGAGCACAGATGGAACACCAGAGTAGGTATGGCATACTGGGATGTCCGAGATACTGAAAAACAGGCCTGTTAAGGATTTTTTGACTAGGCTCAAGTTTTATCAACTCAGATAGGATTGAAGCAAGCTTAAAGCTGTGAAAATAGCATTTGTTAGTTACTATTTTAGCGTTTCCCAGTAATGAATTGCAATGTAAAAATACTAAAGCACCTAGGAAATATTGAACTAAGGCCTTAAGTATTATATTATTTCCACCAGACTGTACTAGCAAACTAACTGGCATTTTTCAAAGGAAAGGGTTTTCATGAAGTTGGTTTTGTTTTGTATTTGAAAGTGAAAGCCATGTGAACTCGGCCTGAACCACTTTAGGACCTCTGTACCTTGCTTCATATCTAAACCTACCCACAACAATCATCATAAACAACCATAATATCACTCAAAAGTTGTGAATAATTTGTTAGAATTAAGAAATTTCCTTAAAGTTGATAGGTAGAAAATTTGAATCTGATGCAAAGGAATTTGTTATAAAAAGTGAAAGGCAAAGCTATTGTTAGAACTTTTAGGGTACACCATAAAATTACTATACTTAAACCCGAGTGATAAAAATAAAATATTAAACAAAATGATAAAGAGAAAATGAATCAGGTACACCAAAATGTATTAATCTGACCAACACATATATAACTTAACAGGAGGGAAATATTCCAGAAATTTAATGCAGCTGCTATAGGAGACGTGCATATCTATCAATCCCATAGCTTAAATAATACTCATGATGTAAAAAAAGCTGAGTCTGATTTTGTATAAGAAAAGAAAAAGTGAAAAACATGAAAAACTAAATGCTAATGGCAATGATCAAAGGGACTGTGTTGTTCCCTCCATGTATGGACCATAAAGTAAAGGAAGGGGGTCATAGCCATAAATTAAGAATCATAACATAAATGAAAAGAGAAGAACTGGCAGGAAAGAGAAAAAGGTGCTAAGGACAACGTAGATAATGTCACTTGGTAACAGATGTGAAAAGATACAAAATAGGGTTGAGCAAAGCTCACAAAGATTATTAGCTACATCCACTTAATATGCAGCAAGATGCACGGTGAACTATAAGTGGGGAAATATGCGTATAAAAGTTATATGCTGCAGGAGAAATAAAACCACAGCTAATGCTGAGGACATAGAGACCCTGCTAAAACAAGTTGGGGTCAGAACACACAATAATTAATTCACAAAAATTGAAAATTCCAACCAGAATATGCACAATAAAGAGTAAAATACAAAAATATATCTTGTATGCATTAACTAGTGGTCTCTAAGGAAAAAAAATATAGGATTTGTACACCTATATAATTCTCAGGCCTTCTATCTTTTCCCCTCTTTCCACAATAATTATATGACCAAAGTGATAAAAAGTTCCTAGGGCGTGGCCAAAAATTAAAGTCACAAATCGCACCATCAACCTTTCAAAAATCAAATCATAGTCTCAGCATCTCTCATGCCATCAATGTAAGGATTAAACTCAAAATAAACTAATTTAGGTAATCCTGATTTTACATATGCAACTGCAAAGTAAGTTTACAAATAGTTACTGTTAGATTGAATGAATGGGCTACACAATGAGGAAAGCCTCCCTTTCCCTTAACCCTTGAAACCCCAAGCCATCCAAGTCTCCAGCACATAACACCAGAGAGTTTATAATCAAAGTGAGATGGCAACTGCATAATTTATCATAAGTAACATGGTGCAAATGCAACTCCAACTAAAACATAAAAATGAAGACCTTAGTCTTTCATCATAAAATGTGATGGGCAGCAACTACAAGAAGCCCAATCTAGCTTTTGCTTTCCATCTGCAAACATCTAATACCAATATTGTTATTACTTGAATAGTTTTACTTAATTCCCAACGCAACGTCGAACTACTTATACAACAAGCAATTTAGACATGCAAACTGTCTGACAGAAGCGGCAAAAATGTCAAGATCTACCAGTCTCCATCGCAAATCTAAATCCAAAACTTCCTATAACCAAGATCACCTGCTATAAAAGCAAAGTAACCCCACTTATTAGGCAAATCTTAAACTCCAACAGTAACCCAAGGTA
This sequence comes from Aleurites moluccanus, assembly GCA_948193065.1. Taxonomy (NCBI): domain Eukaryota; kingdom Viridiplantae; phylum Streptophyta; class Magnoliopsida; order Malpighiales; family Euphorbiaceae; genus Aleurites; species Aleurites moluccanus. Next base: position 5,540 of record CANXYC012049254.1, on the reverse strand, counting down.
TTCAGCGTCCAATTAACTTCTCTTTCCCTCAATTTCCCCAGCAAACAAGCAGCCAGAAAACACATATAATATCTAATTAACAGTCGAAACCTCTTATTTATAGAATACTCAGATCGCAAGAGCAGAAAGCTGGGGCAAAAACGCATAAAATATCCAAAAAAAAAAACTAACAAAAAAAGACAACCCTGGTCACGATTTAAAAGCTAAAACACACACACACACACACACACACACACACACACACAAAATCTCCAAAATAAGCGAAGAACCCAGATCATAAAAACAACCAAAAACTTCAAAAACAACACGCAACAACTTCAAAAAACCCAGATCACAAAATCCAAAAACATTTAACCAAAAGAAACACCCAGTATACAGACCTCTCTTGGCCAGCAGTGTCCCAAATCTGGGCCTTGATGACTTTGCTATCGACGTTCAAGCTGCGAGTAGCGAACTCCACTCCAATAGTGGACTTAGACTCCAAGCTGAACTCATTGCGAGTAAACCTGGAAAGAAGATTGGATTTTCCAACACCAGAATCACCGATCAGCACAACCTTAAATAGGTAATCGTAGTCATCTTCAGCTCTATAACCTGCCATCACTTCTCTCTCCTCTTGCTTTGCTTCAAAGTAATGAAGAGATTGGGTGCTCTGATTTTATAAAATCACTTTTAAATTTAAAAGCTTTTTTGGCCTGTGAATGAGTTGGAAATGGGCGAGACTGCAGTCTCCTTTGCCTCTCTGTACTCCAGAGGAGAATTTTAGAGGAAAGCCAACTTTAAATTACTATATTACCCTTCGGTATTGCCCACATACATACCTTTATCTAAGGGGTTTTTAAGTATTTTGAATAAGTTTAATTACTTATCTAATTATAGGTGATCCTTAATATGGTGGTCTTGAAGTTGAAGGTAATTAATTGTCTTAATTTAAATCCACCAAAATATTAGAATAAATGTCCTTTGCAAATTTATGCATTGTGTATAATATATTTTTTATTTTTGTTGGTGCTAATTATCTTCCAAAAAATTGGGAATAACCTTTAACTATTATAAAATAACTCGAATCTTTTATTTCGATATATGTCTTATTTCTTATTTTATATTATTTTTATACATAATATTACTTATTTTTTTAAAATATTTTAACAGTTAATATTTTTTTATAAATGATGTAATGTATAAAAGATAATAAAATAGAAGAAAGAATAAAGAATTTAAATTAATTATAAGAAACATTCGAGTATATGAAGTTTTATTTATTTTATAATTATAATTTTTAAAATAAATAATAAATGATATAAAATTAAATTCATTGTCTTTATATGTTGTATTTTATATAATCACAAAATATTTTGTGAATGACAACATTCTAGATTAGGCATGATCTTCTATCAATTCTCATGCTTTTTTTTTTTTCTTTTATGCCCATCAATTTAACACTTAAATAAGAAAAAAAATGGAAATTATAATAGTTTATTTCACACTCGTGATAAAATCTATTATTGTGTTAAATCTACATTTAAAAAATATTAAATTTTTAAATATTTTAATCATTTAATTTATAATTTTTTTTATAAATTAAAATTTATGAACAGATACATAAACAAATCTATTTATAATATATAAAACTTATATTATATGAAAATTACATGTAAACTGTAAACATGCCTATCTCAATTAATTAGATTAGTACATAAAATAGCACCTAAACTGTTTAAAAAAATATTATTACACCCCTATTTTTTTAAAAAAATTTATTATATCTTTATTTTTTTTTTTATAATTAATAAACACAAATAAAAAAAAAAATGTTAATCAAATTCAATCAAACGGCAGCAACAACCCAAGAAAAGCCCAAAATTGGGTTTAATTTGGAGTTGGGCTTTCAATGGGCCTTTAGTTGTAACAACAAATTGGGAAATGGTTCCTCCAATATATGTCTTTTGTTGGGTCTTGGTTCGTTTGTTTTTAAATAAATAAACTTCAAGCCCAAGGCCAGCTAAGATCTAAAATGCCTCGCTAATCATATTTTCCATTTTTATTATTTCCCTATGGATTATGTATGCCATGTAATTAGGGATAACATTCCGTTAATTTAATTTGAATCCAGCTGAAATTTTAAAAAAATCAAATTGAAATTTAAAAAAATTCTAATCAACTTAAATTTTGAGTGAAATTAAATCAAATCAAACTGAGATTCCTTCAAAATTATTTGTACTGAATTGATATATTTTAATTTGGTTATTCAGTTATTTTATATTTTTTAACAAAATAAATATATAATTATTAGAAATATATATATATATATTTCGATTGATTTAGTTATTTAATTTTTTTCTAAAAATCAAATTGAATCAAATATATCAAAATTTTAAAAATAAATCGAATTAAACTGAAATTTAAATCGAATCAAATATAACCAAATCAAATAAATTAAGTTTGATTCGGTTTGATTTTCTGTTGTTCGGTTTCTCACTCACGCCTACCTGTAATATTGGTAAGTAACCCATCCTCTTGATTCTAATAATAGCAGTAATAATTTTAGTAGAAAGAAATTGCTTTGGTTATGGCTTTACGATGACAATTGTGCATAATTAAGGCTTAATTTGGGAGTTTTATCGGGTGAGAAAAAAAATTATAATTTTTAATTTATTGAAGAAAAAAAATTATATTTAAATGTTTATAAATTAGAAAGGATATTAATTATTAAAAAAATATTATTAATAATAAGAAAAAATAACTGTTATTTCCTCAATTTTAAAGGGAAAATAAAGTGAGACATAATGAAATAATTAATCCTCTATTAATATTTATTTATTCAAATTATTAAACTATCAAATAAGAAAATTTTTATATTTTATTTTTCTCATTCCTACTCTCGAGTAAAACCTAATTAATATCTTTAAAGTTCTTGGATTTTCTTCGAGACATTTTTGGATATAAACTAATTGAAAAAATGTAATAATGATTTCTTTGAAGTAAAAAACAAAAACATAATATTATGAGAGAAATGAGAAGTGTTATTCACTTTGTCAATATGGCTTTTTGTTTATAAGAAATTAAAAATAATATTAATTATTTTGAAAAAAAAAAAGTAGTTTCCCTTTTAAAATTTGAACTACGTTAAAGAGAACTCATTATGAACCTAATTTGAGGAAATAATAATTAGTTGTTTGTTGGACAGTATAATCATGGTAATGAACCTATTCAGTACAAACACTACTTTAAAGTGTTGAGTTGCTGTAGCCTGTGATTTTTCACTAACGTTGGGTAGCAACTAGCATGTGCAACATTTTTTTTTTTACCATAGCCTATGATTGTTTATTATGAAATTTAGATTAACATGTGAAGAAATTATTATCAATATATGTGCTTTTATCTTTGCATTTGCATTGCTTGAACTATCACTATCACATTTATTTTAAATTATATTGATGCTTTTCTTTGTACTCTCTTGGTTATAAGTATTGAATTTATTATTACAAAATTTACCATTAATTACCAAAAAGATAATAATTTAAAATACTTCATTCACTATTTACAAAATTTACCATTAATTACCAAAAAGATAATAATTTAAAATACTTCATTCACTATTTGAAAAGTCGTAGCATTAATCAAGTTTAATTTAGTGATATTTGAATGATTTTCAAAATTATAATAATTAAACTAAAATTTTAAAAAATAATTTAATTGGTGTTCGGGTTTTTCGCAAGTGCACGAATCGCTTTAGCAAGTAATAGGGTGAGTAGAGTATCGTCCCACAGAGAGGCGTTGTCGAAATTTATATTATCTTTATTAATAATAAAAAAATTAATTTGGTTTGGATAATTTTTTAAAGCAAAATTTAAATAAATAAGAAATATCAACTTGAAAATTTAAGATATTAAAGAAAATGATCTAAAATTTAGATTCCGTTAATTGAATTTATCCGGTTGATTGACTCAATAATGATTTCAAAACTAAAATATTTGATGGATTGATTACTCTAAATTATAAATTAGTCTCTCTCAAGCAAAAATCCAAATATTAACACTAATGTAAGTGTCTACTCTCGTGATCATCGAATCAATGTTAATTTATTAAGATCCTTAGCAATTTCATAAAATCTACTAAAGTGTATCATAATCTCTTAGTGATACATGTCTTAACTTATTAATTCCACGAACAAGCAACTATCGCAGCTCTCGTTTGTAAATAGCTATCTTAAATAGTGATTATAATGGCCAATTATAAAACACTTATAAATCAAAATTAACAAATCCAACTATAAATTAAGAACAATTAAAATCATAAATCATTGTCATCAACCTTTATTATTCAATTAATTTCATCTAAATCTTAGAAAAAGGATTTAGTTCAACATAATTAAATAAAAAAAAGATAAACTAATCATTAACTTAAACATGTTCATAATAAAATTAACAAAGAAATAACAAGTAGAGAAGATAAAAACTCTAATTGATAATCTCTCTGATTGATTGAGGGTTTTGAAGTTCAAAAAATCATTTTCTTTAGTTTCCTTTAAGTATCCTTAGCTCCCAAGTGTGATCCCCCTTTTTCCCAAGTCTTGGTTGCCTTTTTATAAACTTCATTTCTGAGGGCAGTGCAAAATATCAGGTACAGACATGAAATACCGGTTACAGAGTTTGAAATATCGGGTATCCGTATTTCATATTATTTGGCGAAATACCGGTTGTCCAGTGAAATACCGGTTGTACACGGTGAAATACCGATACCCGGTATTCTCTATTGTCTCTCGGGTTTCATTTGTACTTCAAATACCGGTTCCTCATCTACAAATACCGGTACTCGGTATTTCATCCCCTGAAGATTATTTTCAAACTGAAAATCCAAAATTTCAATTTTTAAAACTTCGAAACAAAATCAAATCAAATAGAAATCTTTATTCAAAAATAAAATCATAATCAAAATCAATAATCTAAACAAAATCAAAATAAAAATATTATTCAAAATCAAATCTAAATCTTATTAAATCTACCAAAATATTACTAAATCTTAATTTGAAATTAAAATTCAAAACTTTGTTAAAATTAATCTAATTTAAACAGAAACTAAATTAATTAAGTACAAAATGACACCTAAAATACTAATAAAAACACTTAATTTTAATGCCTAACAAATTCTCCCACACTTAAATATTTGCTTGTCCTCAAGTAAATTTAAAGAGATCTCTAATCTAATGCAAGAATCATCAAAGAATTTAAAGTTCCTAAGAATAAATTTTTTAATTATAAATAAACTTAAAGTAGTCTAAATTCAAATTTGCTTCTCAATTTCTTTTTGAGTTACAATGCATTCAGAAGCTAAAAAGAATAGAATTTTTCATAAAGAGAATATTTTTCACAACTCTAGCTTTAAAATATATTATTTTCTTGAATTTCACAAAAACTGATAGTAGAGGAATTCCCTTCATTTTTTTTTTCATTTTTCATTTTTTTTTCATATATTTTTTAAAGAAATATTAATATCCCTATCCTTTCTACTCTACTAAAATTTTCATTCGAATGAAAGCA
>CANXYC012048938.1:0-11573 GCA_948193065.1 Aleurites moluccanus | reverse complement strand
TAATTTATTAATAATTAGTCTAAAGACAATAAAAAGAGGGACTAAATGAATAATAAGCAAAATGACTAAATTGTAATATAAAAAATGACAGTATCCATTGATGGATACAATTTGTTTTATTTATTTTTTTGTTAAATTAATAAATATGAATGATATATATAATGTATATATTAAAAATATTATTTAATATTCATACGTGTCCCAACAAGTCGAATCTAAATTTTTTTAAAATTAACGTGTCAAAGTGTCGTATCGTGTCGTGTCGCGTATCGCGTGTCAGTATCGGTGCTTTATAGATGCTATTCTTTTTATTAGTCAAGTGTAACACTTGGAAGCATTTTATAACTTTTATTTTTTCATATAAAATGGGTATAAGCTTTTTTATTTTTAAAATAAAATTTACATGAAATTGACAATTCTGATTCTGAAAGTTATTAATATTTTTTATTTACTAGATGAATAGTTGTTCAAATAAAAACCCACTTCTAACAATTTATAGCATCTAAAGAATATAGTGATTAGTGATTTTAGAGCCTTTAATTTAACTTCTCTCTACAATCACGGTTGACCTAGCCCACATCCACTGGAAACGGACAGAGATAAATGTTGACCCATTTCTATCTAAGGTTAAATTAGTCTCCAGAATTGAGAGTCTGTCATTTTTCTCCTTTGTTCCTTGTATGTATTGTTACCTCTTCCCCTCCCTCTCTCTCTCTCTCTCTCTCTCTCTCTGTTTGTCTACCTATAGTTGTTTCCCCTAACTATCTCAAGTGTTCTGCCACTACCATGAGACATTAGCACCTGTAACAATCTTGTTCTTTGCCACCGCTGCTTTTTCTTCGCTATTAGTTTTTCTCTTGATGTTTGTCTTCTCAAAATTTCATCTTCTTTTTTATTTTCCCCCGTCCATCGATTGAAAAATTCCTCAAATCTAACCTTAAAAAGCAATGGGATCTCCTGTTTGGGCAATCCAGAATGTGAACCATTGTGATTAGACCGTGGAAGTTCCGTGATCCAGGGTGCATGTCCAGGATCTTGGTATTATGGTGGGTATAGCTGGCGCATTAGATAATAAATGGTTGCAATTTATTTTTGCTTTTGTTTTCTTCATCATTTTGGGTGAAAAGCATAAATTTAATCTATTTGATAGAATTTTCTGAAATATCTTTCTTGTCATCTGGGGCTTTATATAATTTCATTGGAACTTCTTTCCTGTCATTTTTAGTTTCCTTATCAACTTGGTATTCTCTGATTTTAAGTTGACAGGGGAGGCTGCTTGCTCAGTCAGGTGACTATGCTGCTGGAGCTGACATATATCAGAAGATTTTAGAATTATGGTATGCTTATGGAAGTTAGCATTTAATTACCATTTCTATTTTGGATTTTTCATCATCAGTTGGGAGTTAGCTAAAGTTGCATATAACTTGGAGACAATGGCATAGCTTAGTAAATAGAACAAGAAGCTATTCATTTTCAATTAAACTGTATTTTCTACCTACTGCATTGTTGGATACACGTAGTTACCCCATTTTCCTAGCTTTTGTTTGTTTGAGACAAGGTAGTAATAAGTTTTAGTTCATTTTGTTATATTTTGCCTTTGCTTGATTGCTTTTGGGGCCATACACTCACTATTAGTGGAGTGACATGGGGCTTGGCAATACTTATAGTTTCTTTGGATATTATTATTTTTGCTTTTCCTGAAATTATCTTATCTTGGTTGTTCTGCATATATTCTTCTTTAGTATTCTAGATGGATAGGTGACACAGGACTGACTAGAAGGTCGGTTAAGAAGAGTGAGATTTTAGATTTATATGAAGGGGGTAGAAACTATGGGAGGAAGGTTGGGGTTTGTATAAGGATGGGTTTGGAAGCGAAATTAAGCAACAATAGATAGTTATGGGCTGTTTTTGGAGTTGTGAACAGTTACTATGAATAGTAAACGGATGAACAGTAAATGATGAGCAGTACAGATGAATAGTACCTATAAACAGTAACAGGAATAGTAAATAAAATAGTTTAAGGTTCACGTTAAACTTTCTTGAACATTAGCTTAAGATCCCATGGCATCACACCTAAAATTGAATTGTATCACAACTCGAAATAGCATAATTGCTAATTTTTTTTTATTCAATAACAAAGCTTCCTTATAAATATTAGAATGCTAGTATACATAGACTCGAATAACTCCTAGTTCTTTAAGAAAAGGATTTCAAAACTAGTTTTTATCTTACAAGAATTTGGATTCCTAAAACAAACTAGAAAGGAATAAATTATTCTTAAACCAACAAAGACTCCAAATAAGGGAGAAATATCTAATTCAGAGCCTGAACTTTAACCAAAAGTTCAATTTGGATCATGTAGAAAAAAAGACCAATTTTCTCCTTATATTTAATTTCTAGACCAATTATTGACTTCTCGGTTCATTAACCAAATGTACGTTACTTCATTTTAGGAAAGTGAAGTTGTGGAACCCATTAATGTCTTTTAATTAATAAAAAAAAATATTAAAATTAAAAAGTAATATTTTTAAATGATAAAAATTAAAAATTAAAAAAGAAAAAAAGGTGAAACCAAGATCTTGGTTTCATATGGGTTTTAGCATGAAGTTATGGACAATCTGAGCATGCTTCCCAACATAATATCTAAATACATCACCGATTCAAAATCAAAACCAAGCTCCAAAATGCACATAGAAACAAAATTAATTAGATGCAAACTAGAATCCCATATAAAAAATAAACTCAGAAACACATCACCAAAACTAATAAAAAAATAATTACCGGATACCCAATCATAGATTAAGCATCAAATTGTAATTCTTATGCCCCTTAGAAATTGTTTCGTTAGGCTTTTTCACCTCTCCACCATTAAAACAACATGGCCCTATCCTAAACTGCCTAATCCCATCCCGATCCAACCCCTCCATGTAAATCATAGAAGCCTTCGCATTATCAATAATATCACAAGTAATGTCTCCAGCCTCGCCATCTCTTTCTCATGTACATATCTTAGGAATATTCATGTTACTCTCTCTGGCTCCATCCATCGACGACCTCCTCCTTGTTGCGGCTGTCGCCGACAATAACAAATCTATTTCACTCCCTTTCAAGCAGTGTTTCTTACCATTCCCAGGATATAATGTGCCATTCAATTCTTGAGCCATTATATTCTTGTTACTTTTCCAGGTATCGACATAGTAGCTCCTATATGGCCATGTGAAAATTTCATTTTCCCTTGGGTACTCCATTTTCCCATTGTCCATCGTAGCGAAACCCAGATGAAACCAATATCTAATATGGGTTTCATCTTTTTTATTTTTTTGTTATTTTATCATTAAAAATATTACTTTTTAATTTTAATATTATTTTTATTAATTAAAATGCATTAATGGGTCCCACAACTTCACTTTATTAAAGTGAAATAACGTTTGTTTGGTTAATTAACGGAAAAGCGGTGTTAGTCCCTTTGACAACCAAGAGGGGGGTGAATTGGTTGTCTTTAAAAATAATAACCAATTAAAAATATGATGAAGGAAGAGAAGAAGAAGATCAACACAAAGATTTATAGTGGTTCGGCCAAAAACAAGCCTACGTCCACTCCTCAAGATCGCACTTGAGTATTTCACTACCTTTGATCCTTTTGCAGGTTCAAGATCAAACCTAAGTATTTTGGTTCACACTTTAACCTTATACAATGTGTTTTTCTCAAATTTGGTTCACACACAACCTTTTACAATAAATACAAGTACAACTTGATTTTGCACAATAAATATGAATGATCTAGCAATAAATGATTATGAACTTGTTTAAAAGTTGTTCTCTATTCATTTAATACAATCAACTCATATTTATAGTATTGAGTTAAGAAAGAGCCGTTTAGACTCATTTTCCTGCAATAAATGCTCCTGAGAATTCGCTCCAACGGCTATTTTATAGGTGAGTTGCGCCCGCGACTGGATTTACTCTTTTTGGCTCGAAGAACATCATATTTGAATTTTTCAAGTCGCACCTATGACTGAACCTGTCTTGCCCGTGACTTTTTGTGAGATTCAAATTTCAAACTCTGTTGAACTTCTTCACACCTGCGACTGAGCTTGAACAGTCTTGCGAATATATCTGGTAGCATCTGCGACTGAGGCATGTTGCTCTTGTGACTAAATCACACTGTTCAATCTTAAGCTACTGGATGTTTTGAATTATGTAAACTTTAATTTCGCGCCTACGAATAATTTTGTCACACCCGCGACTTCAATTAGTCGCACCCGCGACTATCTTGTGTCGTGCCCGCTACCAGATGGACGCTGTTCACCTTGAAGCTACTGGATATCTTGAATTGTCAGGTCCTTAATTTCGCACCCGCAACTTGAATCTTTTCAAGACTATGACTAGATTTGTCGCACCTGTGACTAAGCTTGTATCTAGAGTCGCACCCGCGACTATAACTAGTCGCGCCCACAACTAAGCAGCATCCTGCAATACTTCAGAGAAATTCTTGGAGATTCTTGCACATAATCAAACAAACTTATTAGTCCAATAATTTGTTGTTTGTAACCATCAAAATGAGAATGAAGAAGACCTTAAGGTCTAACATCATCCATATAATAATACCATCATTAGCTCAATGTTCATTTCCTAGCTAACCCGTACAAACCCATGGAGCAGCTAGATAACGAACACCAAAATAATTGTTATACAAAATATAGTATATGTTTATACATCTGAAAGTCTATAGCAGAATCCTCAGAGAAATAAAAGTCTGAATTCTGCAACTCTAATCCTCTCCTGAAAGGGGTAAACAATAAATGGTTCAGTATAGATGATACTCAGTGAATTCACATATATCGCAATAAATAATAGGTATCATATAAACAAAGGTATCAATCAATGAAATAACAGTGTACCGGATAAATGTCAAGGTACAGTAAAGCCAAATAATCATCATATAGGTTCGGTAATATATATGGAAAGACACATAAAAGGATGGACTATATGAAAAGAAATCATACAATCTCCGAACAATCAAATCATTAGACCATGTAGGTCACTAGTTCATCCATATCAGGGCAAATAAGCATAAGGCTGATCAGGCCTTATGGCCAGGACCATAACCCTTCCCAGCTAGGGTACAAATATACAATGTATACAAGGTCAACAGTATTTCCCCACTCCCCTGTCGAATCGGAAGTTCTGTCAAAACCATATCAAGGTCAATAATGAGGGATACCATAAGCAATAATGGCATCCAGATTCAATCAATCAATCAATCAGTTCGGTTTCAATCAATACAATATCCATTATCAATAATGGCCATGCCATGTACAATATACAATTATCAATTAAAGGTTAGGTATTAAGGATATTTCATAAGACAAAAGTGGGGTTCGATGATTAAAATGGTAAATATCAATTTATCAAAGTTGTATAACGTTGTATGGATTGATTTGGCAAGAAAATATAAGCACAAACTCAAAGAAAATTCGAAGGTATCACAAAGGACAAGGTTTGGCCAATTAGGGTTTTTTCATAAAAAGGGGTCCAATAATCAAATTAAGCAATTCGATATATCAAATGATGCATGTAGAACTCACCTCAACCTTCCAATAGCCAATGCAATAGTTAATATCACCAATTTCACCAAAACCCCCAATTTTGGCTACTTTGAGAATTCAAATTCCACAATCTATAATTCCAAATCAAATTAATCATTAATTAGTTGTTCACTTACATCCAATTGACTAATTCTATCATCAATTCATAAAACTCATCACTAATTTATCAAATCATATCTTAAAGTTTTAAATAAACCCTCAAATTTAGGGATTTCCATAAATTGGTATCAATCTAGGTAAATTAACACTAAACCCATTTATTTCAAACTAAATAATATCTAATTAATCAATTAAAACCAACAAATAAACCCTTACCTCAAATAGGTTAAAATGGCTGAAATCTATCCTTTACTGCCCCTTGAAATTTCCAGCTCCTTTCCACTGGTTAAGGACGGAAAAGAGATAAGCAAAGCTAATATGACTGATTTCCATGAATTTTTCACAAGAAATTTTGATGGAGAAATCGTGAAATCGAAGAAGAAGAAGAAGAAGAAACAGTGTTCGGTCTTCCTTTGGAGAAAAGACGAACACAGAGAAACAGAGAAGAAATAAAAGAATATAAGTTAATGTGAATAAACAATCAGTTACTGCCTCTTTAAATAGGCTACTGCCTCAGTAGCTATTCACCTCGCCGATTCCGCTCCGCTATTCCAGCTCGCAATTGCCAGCTCGCCAATCCCAGCTCGCCAATGCCTTTTCGCATTGTCAGCCCACAAATGTCAGTTCGCCAAACCCAGCTAGCCATTACCACTTCGCATACTCGCTATACCTCCTCGCATATACCAGCTCGCATATGCCACTTTGCATATGCCGGCTCGTAAATGCCAGCTCTCCAACCCCAGCTAGCCAATGCCTCTTCGCATTGCCAACTCGCAAATGCTAGCTCGCCAATCCCAGCTCGCCAATGCCTCTTCGTATTGCCGCTCGCATTTCCCTCTTTGCCTCTGCCGGCTCACAATGCCACTTCGCATTGCCAGCTCGCCATTATCACCTCGCATACTTGCAATACCTCTTTGCATATGCCAGCTCGCATATGCCACTTCGCAATTGCTGACTTGTAATCCTAGTTCGCTTATGCCAGCCCGTATTTCCACTTCGCATTTCTAGTTCGCATTTTCCTCTTCGTATGACCAGCTCGCCTTTGCCTCTTCGCAAGGCCAGCTCGCCATTTCCAGGTCGCAATTTCGCTATAAATATTCTAACTCCTCAATTCTTTTGTCACTTAAAAATATACAATTTTTGGGAGTTCAACCTATCAATCAATATTATACACCAGAATATTTTCCATGCTCATTCTTTGACTCGCTTAATCATTAATCATTATCAAGATAGATAAAAACAAATAAAAATCATACTCATTGTAAGATTTATGAATTAGACCAAGTCCATTTAAAATTATACACACATATAGAGATATATATACATAAAAATGGCAGGTGTTACATAGGTCAATGGAAATCAATAACAATATCAAATATTCATTAGGAACATTATGGTACAATGGCTTTCGATCGATATATATGGGCTTACTGGTCAATCAATATCAATACATTTCATTAAACATGTATCGGTTTCTTTAATTGATACAAGGGTAGCCATTAACAATAAATATCATGGTATACGATTAAACATTTGGTGTGCATACTTTTGGAAACATTTGGGTACATGATCAATAAAGAACAATAGGCTTTTCATTATGAATAACAATTAATGAATATGAATAAATTTCAATCTTTAGGAAGATCAAAGAATGATCAACAATAATAGTGTGTCATTTAATCGAGAAGGAAAATACTCATTGCGTTAACAAATCAAAATATGGGTATGTATAATAATGATACATTATTCATCTCTCTAATATCTTTACTTTCCACTCTTCACTTCTCTACTTTGATCTTCCACTTATATCTTCTTCAGTATTCAAAGCTATACATTAATTTAAATATTAACAATTAGTATTCATCTATATATTATACATAAATCTCCAATTTAATTTAATAAATTTCCATTTATTCTTTTACTTAGGGTTTTACTCTAACAACTCTCACTTGTAGATCTCATTCTGGCAGTTCAGACATTTTTGTCTCTAACTCAATATATACTTATCCAATTACTTAAATTCTTATTTCTAATTGAATTTAACATATAAGGTTCTAACATATCCAAATTTCACATTAAATTCATTACTACACAATTTATGGTGTTAATTTAAACTTAGCTTACAACCAGTCTTGCTGCCTGTATTCTACCTACAAATCTTATTCTGGTAGGTATTGTTCTTTTGCTAATAATTCAATCAATACTTAACTAATTACTGTAATTCTTTTTCATATTTAAAATAGACACATAAAATTATAACATATTCAAATTTTAAAATTTTTGGATCACTGAACAATTATTAGTGAATTTCCAAAGTTAAATTACTGTCCTGAAACCTTTATCCAGACATACCCTGTTTCCATACCTATAATTAATTCATACTCGTCTAATTACAAAAATATTTTACCATCATTTATATCACACATAAATTATTATCTTTCGTGTTTAATACTTTCTCTAATTCAGACTTTAAAGTCCTCATATCTATATAATCCTGTAACTTATGTTATGTTAAATAGTTATTTCGGGCAGTCTACACTTATAACCTAATATCTCATAAACCACAAATCCATTGAAAAACCCTTTTACAGAATTATATATAAGACATAAATGATTACTTTTCATGTTGGACACATCTTCTAGTTCTATCTCTATCAGTCTGTACAATAAAAATACAGTAGCATTTTCTAGAAAACCTAATTTCAGGCCAGTCACAGTTTTTACCCAATAACTCTCGCCTCACTTAGAATTTTCCAAATTCCTTTTACAGACTCTAATTAACATATTTATCTACAACTTTTATGTTTTAACTATTTTCAAATTTAGTCATTAAAATTTCAGAATATTAGCCACAAATTACTGCCTCAAATCAGATTTCAGAAACTATATAAACCTTAGCTCATTCTTTACATTTTTAACTTATTTGCCTCAATTATTTATCAAATCAAACCTTAAAATTCTTAAATTAAACTAAAAAACTGAATTTTATAATATTTACCTTAAACTTGAACCATGAAATTCTTTCTCTTTTTTGTTCCACCAAAACAGCTTACATAATCTCCATCAATTTCCTCTTCTTCCTTTTCTTTCTCTCATCTCTTCCTATATAATTTTGGTTGATTCTTTGGAAAGGTTGGAAGACATTTTTGATCACTTTCTCTACACATGGTTCTGCCAAATCCTCCTTATGGCAGCCAACACTTCTTCTTTTATACACTAAAGTTAAATAAAAAGGAAATGTGTAGAGAATTCTAGAGAAAAAGGAGAAAAAGTCACTAAAAACACATGTTGTTTTACTATTTCTTTAATATTTTATAATTAATTAAACATACATAGTATTTATTCCATAACTTGGCCATTTGGCTGGATGTTCTAAAAAAAATGATATTGTTCTTTTATCTTTTACTTAAGAGAATTTTAATATAAAAAGAAAGATAAGAAGAAAGACTTTGACTTAGGAAAATTTGACTTATGTAAAGTTAATATAAAGTCTTATTTTAATCAAATAAATTGCATAACTTTGGCCATTTCTTCATTCTTTTGGCTGGCCACCTTAGCTGATTTCTAAAATGGGTAGGTCCCACAACTTTGTTTATTTGTACTTTTGGCCTAAAATTTTTCTTATTTACATTTTTAATCCCAAAACTTTTTGTAATTTATTATGTCTATTCTGTTTGGATTCAATCTCAAGTGTGGGGAGTGAAATATCTTATTTTAAGTTGTTCTATCATTTAAAAATAGATATGGGTCATTTCTGGATTTCAGACAGTGAATTTCCAAAATTACTCTCAAAGTTGCCTTTATTTATAATTTTGCCATTACTCTTATTTTCAGTGTTCTTAAATATTTTTCAACTCATTTTTTTCACCATAATTTCACATAAAATTAACTTATTTCTTCCCCCCAATTCTGGGTCAAAATTTTTTAAATTTATCGAACTGCTATTTTCCTGGCAGTGTTCTCGACACCAACGATTTCCATAAAAGTATCTCATTTGCATTCCAACTGTGTCTCTAAAATTATTTCTAATCATTTTAATGATTTCAATCCATAAACTAAAAACTAGATTATGCATTCAAGATAAGATCTCCTAGGGTATTACATTCTACCCTCCTTCAATAAAATTCGTCCTCGAATTTTATCATCCAATACCGTAAACGTTGATATATTTACTTCAAATAGTCTCCAATTATAATTGTAAATACTTTCTCTATATCACTTATCATTTTACTTAGACTAATTACCAAATTTCATAGTCTTCTTATCATCTGAGCTATTTCATAATTCTTATATCATTTCTTATTAGTATACGATCTATAATCCATAGACATTTGATAATATAGTACTTAAATTTTTAATATACTATACCTTAATATTTTCAATCACCTTATCAATATCATTGTATTAATCTCTTGTTTTTGTACTTATCATTTTGACCATAAACTCATTTCCCATGATCATATTCCCTAAACTGCAATACTAAATAACTTAATATCAATTTACTTAGGTTTGAATCTCAATAATCAGTTATGTATACCATTATAGGAACTATTAGTATATCATTTACTTTTCATTTTTACTTAATTGCTATAACATATATCTATTCTTTCATTACAATCATATTCTTAACTTTTCATTATTCTATGCCTCAATAGCTCCATATTCTCTATTATTTGAAATCATCTATCATACTTACTCATCATCAGTACACACATCCTATCATCCAATCATTTATAATAACATTATTATTATTACGCTATTACTTATAACACATATTTAAAATTGATTCTAACATAATCAATATCAATTGATCATATACTGCTTCAATCTTCACTTTCAATTTACTATCACTTTTATCAATTCTCAATAAGCACTTCTTTCTATTTTACACAGTAAATTTATACACAATATTTATAACTAGAAGATGAAAATCATAATGGATAATGTTGATAGCTATATTAACAGATAACTTCAAATGACGAGATGAAATCCTATGCTCTATGGTACACTTATTAACTCATTGATACCTATGACACATATTCTAAACTATTAGCTTTGATACTGCCTCTGTCACGACCCACTTTTATGCCATGATGGTCTTAGGGCACGGGTAGACTTAAGGTCACTGAAAACCCATAGAACCCATGAATAATCCATTTATCAATTATTCAATCAATATTAATTCATTTATCAGTGCTTAAATCCCATTTATTACTTATAAATTTTTATAGAAATTTTGCCAGAGTTTCTTTTGTAATTTCAATGTTATTCCTGACCCAAAACCGGGTCTCTCAAAAATTTCACAGCCTGCACTAAATTTTTTTTTTGCACTCCCAATAATTTACCATCCTTATACCCTCAATTTCACAGTTTCACAAACATACATAATACTTCTAAATTTCTTTTAAAACATGTGAATTTCATTTTATCATATTTCAGTATCATTGTCTCTATCACTTCACTATCATTATTATTATCAGTCATTAACATTACACATTACATTTTGAATGCCACTGAATTGTCAATTATTTCAATGTTCATACATCATTATAGAACTTAATCATCTAATTATACACAGTACCATGGAGCTCTAAAAGTTGACACTCACGAGTTTTAGAGAATAAAATTCTACCTTGATGTACTTGACATTTCAAGTCGGAAAAGAAACTGACTTGGAATTAGCATTCTCTATCTCATTCCTATAAAAATTATAAACCATAATAGGGTGAGTATAAAAATACTCAGTGAGCATGTATACATCATTAAATATGAGATATAAACATATAATAGCAAAAGTGGTCAATGGTAGTCAAGTGTCAATAAATACGATGAAGAATATCAATATATTAAATTTACATGTCAAGG